>JASDQU010738273.1:189860-202143 GCA_032191745.1 Picea mariana
TCTTTGATTGGGAAAATAAGTCATGCAGCAAGCATTTGTCCACTTCTTTCTTGACCTTTTCTTTTATTCTAGGATTAATTTGGTATGGTTTGTGTTTCACACGTCTTGAGCCAGGTTTCAGCTCAATTTTCATTTCTCCCATGGCTCGTTTTATACCTTTTAGTTCTGAGAGCATTTTTGGGAACAAGTCCTGATACTCCCACAACAAATTGTGTACTTCATTCATAGTTTGCTCATCCCAATAATATCCTATAGAATCTATCTTAGGATTCTCTGCACTCCCTATATTGAATTTCTGCAACTTTAGTGGATGATTATAGGAGCTACATGTGTGAATAGGTATAATATCCTGAATCTCTCTACTTCCTTCCATTTCTCTAATGCTTAAGTTTCTAAGCTCTTCTAAATCATCGGGTTTTTCTAGGTCTTTCTCAACTTTACAGTAYGGTACATGTATCTTATCAATTTCAAGACCCAAACTAGAATGAAGAAAATGAACATGGTCARCACATACTACTGGACTTGATCTCTTTTTGCAAATGTCAATAAAAAGCATTTCCCTGATTCTTTGAAGGACTTTGTTGAGCTCAGGGTACTTACTTGTAAAGGATAAATCCTTGCAAAATTGGTATTGTAAGGTCTKCCAACARTTCATTTATCTTCTACCCTCCTTATGTATATACYAGGCCTCTGGGATTGGACCCARYGAATGGAGAAATAAATAAACCCATAGGTGAGAGGGTACTTCTGCAACTCTCCACTACTTTAAATAATTCTCAATATGCACTTTAGGGTCAGAGCGTCCATCGAACAGTTGCACATATTGAAAATATATATTCATTTCTTCTTTCAATTGATCCCTCCTTTGGAATTGACATCAGATGGCTTGTTTTGTATCTTCCCACTCCACAATTGAGGCTTTATAGGTGGCCCACCATCTAGGAGGGGTATATTTCAAGGCCAAGTCAAGAACATATATCCTTTGATTCATCGTTATTTTCTCTTCCATGCTCGCAATAAAAATGTGTACCTCTGAGGTACCATCATATGTTGGGGGTTCTCTGACCTCAGTTCCAATCCATCTCATTGCTCTGATAGTTTCACATCGCCTTGAGAATCACTCATATGAACGTTGTTTCCAACTGTCAAACACTAATTATGAATCCTCGTCAATAGACTGTATGATTTTCCAACTTAACGATACAACTGTAGTAGGATTTATGTAATATGGTCTCATTCCTATTGTTATGATGTATAATTGGTTAAGAGCCTCTGACTCCATATTTTTGTCCACTGGTTCAATGTACCTATTCCCTAAACATGGATCTAAGGGTTGAACTACTTCTATCATGTCTGCTTCAAACATCATGGTGTACCTCTTTATATCAATGATAGAATAGTTATCATATTCCCAATCAATCCAGACTAGAGAAGGGTAAGGATCCTTATCTCCTATGATTTCAATTACCTTAAAATCAGTTATGGTCTTAACTCCCACAACATCTATTTTCACATTTTCCATGCTTCCTACTGGGAAAATGCAGTACTAGTTTTCTATTCTCAACAAGATGGGGGAATATACTAACCGAGATTTTCCCAAAGCTTCCCAGGTCTTTTTGGGTCATATGTTGACATCGGATCCCAAATCTAGCATGGCATCTTTGATTTCAAAATCATCTAATTGGGCTTCTAACCTAAATTATTTTCCTATTCACACATTTCTTCTTTGTTTTCTCTAGGTGTTATTATCAGCGAGGTTGGTCCTTAATATGGATTTTGGGGTTCTCTCATTTCCCAATATTAGGTATAGGGTGTTGCGCAAATTCTCAATAATTTGGTCATCCCCTAGGATATCAAAGAATAATTGAAACTAGAGATTGATTACACTTTGGCACTGCTCAGGGCGTCTCCTAGGATTTGCAGAGTTTCTAGGTGCTAGTGGTGAGGTAGGGGCATGCATCAGGTTAGGATGAGATGCAAATTAAGGGGGATTCTCCATTATCTCCAGAGTGGGGATACTCTTAAATATTTCTATTGCATCTTTGAAAAATAAATTTTTTTTCACAGGGTCATACCTGTCATCTTTGGGAACAACTTTTTGAATCTTGGGCTGACTGTCTGCATATGACCCAGTTTTTCTCCTCCATGAGTAATGATGTTAATATTAGGTAGTTGTCCCTCAATTCACCTTTTCAGTTCTGATCTTATGATATTATCTCCTCATTGATGAACCCAATATTCCCATTTCACGATCAGTTCTGGGAAGTCTTCAGTTGCGTGGCCATTGTTTCTGCAGTGAGAGCACCATGGTCCTATTAGATGAGGGACGTCTCTGGAAAGTGACCTTGTTCATTGCAGTTGTAACATATGCTTAGCCCTCTGCCTCCATTTCTTCCTCCTTTGGATCCTCCTCCAACCCCACCTCCCTGGCCTCTTCCAGTTCCTTGGGGGGTTTCATTTACTCTGAATGTTGTTCAGTCTAATCTGTCAACAAGTGTGTCCAACACTCTACATTGATTTGTGGCATGGGTTGTAGATGCGCATAACTCACAATCTATTTTTTTGGTCACAGTCATCTACTTCTACATAATAGGACACTGCCTCGTCGCATGCCCATGTGTCTGACAAATCTCACAATACTCAGATGTCTGACAGGTTTGAGTTCCTGGGAAGGTATTGTATAGCTCTAGTGTATGGAATGGTGGAGTCACATATAGTTGTGCAACTCCTCCTTTTGGTCCTAAAGAGGGTCCTATCAGATTGTGAGGAGGTCCCATTCCCCTCATGCATGGACATCGATTTTCCAGATGCCCTTTTGTGTAGCATCCTGTGCACCAAACCTGAGGTCGTCCTCGTCTTGGTGTGGTTAATTCTTGAATATTTTTTGTTAGTGTTGATATTTGTCCTTGGAGTTGTGAAAAAATTGCATCTATTGGAGGCTTGGTCATCCTCAGATTCCTTGGATAACCTTCCATGGATTCAATATTCATTGATTGTTCTAAGGTGCATCCTAATGTGGTTATTCGTTGTTGCATTAAAGGAATTATCATTAGAGGTAGTAATCCTTGGATGTACCATTCCCTCGGGTGATCTTCATGAATTGGACGCGCTAGCCTCCCATAACATCTTTAAATTTCTATTTGTACTCCCAGGCATATTTTCCTTCCCTTTGTTGAATCTACGACAACTCAAAGAGATCTTGTTGCTCTCACTAAGGTAGTTTTAATTCAGCAATGAACTTCAAACGCACTTGGACAAGGGTGAATGCTTGTCCTTGTACCCCTGGTTCAATAGCCTTCATGTACCATTTGAGAGCATGACCCCTCAAGGTAGTTTGAAACTTTACTAACTTGTTTGCATCGAGAGTCCCTCTGGACCTACATATGGTTTCACATAAGAACCATTGTTTCTCTACATATTTTTCCCCTTTACCCCAAAATTCTGGGTATCGGACGATCAATCCTCCCATATTTTTTACCATTAGGGTCTCACTTCTCCTATTAGAATGAAACCTAACGATTCTAGTTGCAATATGCCTAGGGATCTAAATATCCTCCCATCGTTTACACTTACAAGCCGATTCTGACTAACTAGATGCAATGGAATAGAACTAGCATAAGTAGGCATGGGTATAAGTGACACCTCGGGGACTGGTGATTCAGAGTTGGTTCCACTAACTTCTGGGTGGGTTTCTTTGATTTAAGGGGTCTCATTTTCTTCCTCTAGAGAAACCTTCTCTGCCTGATTCCCAATGTTTCCTGATATCAGAGATGAACCTTCTTGATCTCCTGCAAGGTCTAGACCTGCTTCATCTTCCCTTTCTTCTCCACACTCTTCCTCTCATCCACCCATATGGGTACTCCTTAATCTTTGCGCTTCCCTCTTCTGTAATCTTATACTAGACACTCTTTCTTGTCTTCTTACCTTCCTCAAGTTTTCCTTATTTCTTTCATCTATTCCTCTTGATCCGATTTCTTTCTACAACACCTTGGACTACTTTGTTTCTTTATTTACCTTTCCGCGCCACCACTTCTCAACAATGGTGGCTCTCCTTAAGTCTCTCTCATTTCTTGCATTCATTTCTTGATATTCCCCCATCTATCAAAGAACCCTTTCCCCTTCTCACGTCATGATCATACCTCAAAATCACCCTACTCCAAGAGTAGGTGTTTAGGCTTCCATCTCAGTTAAAGGAATAAGTATCATCCCCTCCTCCATCAATAATTCTTTGATCCACAGGGTAATTTCCCTAAATATTCTGTCGTGCACACCTTTCTTGAAAATTTATTCTGCTCATGAAAAATATTGGAGATTCTCAACCACGAATTCAATGATATATCCCTCTAGATTCGTATTAACCCAGAAATTGACTTCTCGCATGATCTGGTGATCTAGGTGATGAAGTGTTGTGATCTTATCTGTATCCCAAGTACACATATTCTTGACCCATTCTTGGAATTCTGGAGCTTCTTGGAGCTTATCTATCCAATGGAATAGTTCTTCCAGGAATTTTACCTAGAATATCTCATATTGGTCGCTCGATATTTCTGAGTAAAAGACATAATCTCTTGTATCCTTATCTCTTTTACCTCGCAACTCTGCTTCCTTCCATATAAAGGTGTCACAATTTCTTTCCTACCATTGTCAAATCTTAGATCTATAGATCCATGGAAGAATTCTCCTCACAGGTTCCCTTTTAAAACACAGGTCTCGACAACATAACCATTTTATTGGCGTAAAAGTGATCAGACCAGGGTCCTTCTTAAGTTACCAACAAAAGGTATCGGAGTATTCTAGATCACTGACATTTTCATCTTCCCAAGAGGGAATAAGTCTCACCTGAAGCACAACCGAGACAAGAAAGAGAGGGAAGGGTAAGGATAATACTTAGACATACCTTTGAGTCATCAAGATTCATATTAGTCTTGCGCAAGATATATTAAACCTATAGCAGTTCTGAGCAATTCCTAACTAGGAATAAAGAAACAGAGTTGCATCACCATTCATAATGAAACAGTTGAAGTATATTAGGCAGAAAATATAATACAAAGCAACATTCAATACATTTATAAGACTTAATACACAATATATATCCAAAATTTGGGCCTCCAATTATATTAACATATTAGGTTCTTCTCACAACTCGATTCTCATACACAAGTAGTCAGAGGATTCTCCTCATCAAATATGAGACAATGTTACAGTTTCTTTCTCCTTTACATCTAGACTGATACAGAACTCTAATACATAGATACTTTGGTTCTTACCCAAATCTCTAAAGTCAACTATGCTAATAGTATGGACCATTACAATAGTGACTCTCGTCACAACAACAACACTCTAGCCCAGAAACCCTTTTACAATCCTATCAGTATCATATATATAATATGATCTCTAGGTTTGTTGGTTGAGAACCTTAGAGTTATCTCTTCTTCTTGATCTTGTTTCAACTTCTTTCCTCAAAAATAATGTTGTGTTTTCCTTCCAACCTCTTTTTGTTTCTTTCTTTAGTCCATTGTCTAGCTCCTCAGCAACTTGCGCAACTTCTATTTTTCAAAATGAAGCTGCAATATGATGTGTACAACTTCTATCCATCAAAACAAAGGGCCAAAAAAGTACTTCCCATTCATTGGTACATTGACAAGTGGTGCAGTGTCCATCCACAATGATAGGTAGTCTTTGTGAAATCTTTCTGGTGGTGCTAAATCCGAAGCTCCAGCTACCTCCTGGACCTCTGGTGATGCTATTAGTAGCTTTTCATGTTTCCTTGTTGCTGCAGATGGTCCTCCAAATTTCAGTGGTGCCAATCATTTCCTATGATGGGTTCTTGGACTAGCTCTGCATCTCTTCACGAGTAGTTGTGGCTCGGCTCTGGTGCTCTTGAATTCACTCTGGTTCGCTCTATTTTTCTGCCACTCACATGCAACAATGACTTACCCTTCACAACCTTCTATTGGTTTTATTTCTTCATACCAATTGTACATGTCTCATCCTGCCTTAACTTCCTTGTCCAATACACCACCAAGGGTGATGAGTTGTTTAACTAAATTCTCCTTTATTACCAAATAAGTCATGTTAATTTCCCTCATTTTTATAACCCTAATTTTCTCCTTACATGCTTACCTGGCATTAGGCCATTTCAGATTCCTTCTTTTCCAAAACACTATTGAACAACTCTTCTTAAAAACCCCTTTTATAAAGGCCCATGCACCCTGCTCCATTATTGCATGCATGTACACAATAGCTAACCCAAGACAGCCCGTGTGTACCTACAAAAGCACGAAAAAAGGAAAGTTGATGACGAAACACACAGCTTTGGGTGAGTTAACCAAACATTTTGGCCATGCATGGCCAAGGGTTTGACCAAATACCTAGCTTCTTCTAGCCTATAAAAGAAGGTTTAGGGGTCCCATTTGGAGGAGGAGAATCATAGTAAAGAAACTATACCCGATTGCACATTCCCTTTGTCCCAACCTTTAGCCTTCCTTGTGCAAAGAGAAATATAGAGCAAAGAAGTTGGAGGACAGTTGAAGAGGAGCCCAGGACTAGGTTCATGGAGTAGTGGTTGGCTTCACCATTGTAAATTGATTTGTTGAAGTTAATAATAAAGAAGTACTTTTCCCATCCCAACATATGAGGTTTTCATGGTTTATTGCATACATGTTGATTGAATCTCTAACCCATTAATCTATATATCAAATCTACGTGGAGTTCTTTGTTTGTCTTATGTGAATGTAGGTCAGCCTTGGGAGGAGAGATGCATTCAAAGAGAGATCAAGTGTGAAGAAGGATCGACATCAAACGCCCGAAATAAGGTATGCTCACTTGATCTTCTTAACTATGTATTTGCTTAAGAATAATGGGGATTAGGTTCAGGACGATGGTAGAAAGTAGGAATCTTTAGGTCTTTTCTGTGTGCATGATAAAACCCTAAGTGCTAGTCCGTAGAGGGATTTCCCACTCACAACAGAATTGGAAACCATACTGGGGATTATCTAGGGTTTCTGGGAATATTTTTTTGGGTATTTTTAAAAACTGGTTTCATTTCCTGTTTTTCAAGTTTCTGCAAAAGTTTGAGCTAACATAGATTGTGGTCTTCAATAGTTATCTTTGTTTCTTTGCTTGACTATATTTTTTTTTTCTGAGACCCACAGAGGTACATGCGGCCTGTATAAGGTCTACACACATGTACCCATGCCCTACATTCTCACAGCCCGTGTGTACACGCTAGCTGAGGAATTGTCAGTCGCTTGTATGATTCCAGAATTTTTTTTTTAGAGAGGTAGTCATCCTCTTCCCTGTCAGAAGTAGTCTTTCTCAGGGGTTTTCTAGAACTCTTTCTAGTCTTTTTTGTTTCCAGTCTATAGCTTAGGTTTCACCTCAGATTGGTTTGTTCTATGAATTTTTCCTTGAATTGTTTTCTTTTTTCTGTTAAAGCAAGTGTATGAGTCTTCAAGAGATTCTGGTTCTCAATACCAACAATCTCTGCCTGGGCTATCTTGCTTGGATTTTCATTTGTCTCAGAGTTTTAGAGATACATGCGGCCTATATAAGGCCAGCACATGTGTACATGCGCTCTGAATTTACACAAATCATGTGCACACGCTTTCTCTTGAACTGTCAACAATGTGCTTGAGGAGAAAATTTTTGTTGAAAGTGAGGCAGTCACCCTTTCCTTTGACAAGAGCTATACCTCTTAGGTTTTTGGGTCTCTATCATAGTGGTCATTAACTTAGTTTTGATCACAGCAATAACTTTCTTTTTTCATTTAGAAGTTTTCCTCAAAATTTTCTTTTATAGGGTTTTTAGAAAAGTGCAAGAGTCTGATTTTAATTTGCTTGTGTGTGATTTTTAAAGTGACTCTTTCCAATCTGTGCTTAGTCTAGAAGTTTTCTTGCTTTTGACTTGTTTATATTTTTCCTTTTTTCTTTGTGAGCATTCAAATAAAAAAAAAATATCTTTTATTTTCTTTGTCTGGATAAAAAGTGTTGTTTTGCATTAGTAACCAGGGAAAAGTCTTTGCTTTCATAAGTTCTTGACGGTTTACTTAGATCATAAGTAGGTCGTAGTTGAGTGAAATCCTGCATTGAGCTTGTTGTTAAAATATCTTCAAAAAAAAATTAAGTTTGAAAAGTTGTTTAAGATTTGAGTTAAGTGAAGGTTTTTTGTTTCCAACTTTTTGTTTATTTTTTCTTTCATCTTTCAAACATCACTAGTTTCACTTTAATAACCTTTGACTTAAGACAAGCCATAAAAATTAACGCTAAATCTAAAATTCATTAGACTTTTTATGTTTGTAGGGTCAACCAACTAGTTTAGGATTAGGGCTTTGAATTAGGTTGGAGAGTAAACTCTTCAAGGCCATTAAAATCAAACATTGGATTCTGAGTTAGGGAGTGTCAAAGTCCAGTATTGTTAAAGTTATCCAGGGCCCCCCTCTAACATAGGGGATAAAAATGAGGTCGCGTGTGGAAAGGTAGTGGAGATAACCCCTCCAAAGCTGGACCAATCGTAGTGGAGAACACATATAAAGGGCTTGTCTTGGGATTCCATCGATTGCATTTTCCACAGAGCTTCATGGGTCTCGAATCCATTCGAGGTCCTCAGCTGTCTTTTGGACCACTTGCCTTTGATACCCTTGACATGCTCATTGTGGTCTACCTGACTTTCGACTATACCTGCATGGTGATTGTTCGCGCGCTGGAAACCTAGTTGCCTATCTGTTTGGAGACATACAAAGGTGATTGCGGGGGTATACCATGGTACCTAGGATAGACATCGGGCCATGCTTTGCAGAGTATACCCAAAGGGTTCTTCCGTGTTTGAGTTTCACTTGCACTAGTAAGTTTCTCTAGTGTTGGTTGTTGTAACTGTTCTTCCAATTAGTTTAGTGTTTGCTTGTTTTACCTTGTAGGGAATTTTTTAGTGTGTGTTGTTTTTGAAAAAATAAAAGGCCCTAGGGTGTATTTGATATTCTCACACAATGGAGGATCACGAGCTTCTCTAGTCACGAAGGTTTCTGGGCCTATCGTCGGTTACACTAGAGCCACCCCTGCCACCACTAAGGCGAAAGCTAGACCAACAAGGGTTTTTTGAAGCAACTGGGTCACAAGAAATTGTGCCTAACCAACATCTGGAGGAAATGACCATTTTAGACTTTGGAGCTCAAGCTCTTGGTCCACCTAGAACTCCAATCACTGATCTTTCAGAACCCATCATCGTATCGATTCACCCTTATGAGTGCCAGATAGTGTCGCACGCAACAATGGAAACAAATGTTGTCACTCACTCTAGGAATTCTTCAATTCCCACTACGGATGTCACCACAGGAGAGTTTCCACCTCCTAACCCACCATCACCGGTCCGAGCCACCATGGTCTTGACCACCTCTACCTCACACAGTGGTCTAATCCCATCTATGACAGTGACCACAACCCCTTTCACACCTAGTGCGACAAGCTCTCCATTCTCATACAGGATGCCTAGCTTAGGTACAAGTCTTGTACTTTCCTACTCCACTTCACAGACTTTAGGTCTGGGGGCAGGGAGCTCTAATTCTCCTCTACAAGGCCACATGGGGGCCACTTCAACTCCTTTTAATGCTTTCCTTATGGGAGAGTTCATATACCTCCTTCGACCCCTTCGCTCAGTAACACGCACAAGCCATCCGTCGGGCCACCTGCACATCATAGTTTATTTGGAGCAGGGATTCAAGGACCACCTTCGCATAATATGCCGGTAGGTTTGACACCATTTTCTTTGTTCAACGCATTTGGTAACAACACCTTCTTTTCAGTTGCTTTCCTGACTGGTGGACATACCAGTTTCGGAAAACCTATTCCTATGCAGGGTACTATTCTTCCACATCAAGGCCTTGTAATTCTTGGTAGGGATCCATTCCCTCATTAGGAATGTCAATCTGGGGAAATTCTTTTCACAACCAATGGAACGCCGGACAAGGTGCTATGCCTATCCCCACAAGATCGACATGGGGAAGCCCTTCCCAAAGTCCTCCAAATGTAATGCACGCCAAACCATCTATGTCCTATTTTGAGAATCAGCCGATGATGTCTCCTCACACGCAGAATTCGTACGTTGGTCATGGCCATGGTTTTTACCAGAACCCAGGCTAGCAGCCAAATGTTTCCTGGCACCCTAGTGCCAGTCAAACTCCAGGTCCCTTTTTCCCAAGTTATCACCAACAACCCAAACTACCTTTCCTGGAAACCTTGCATTTTCCAGACTTGACGAGGTTTTTGAATGACCCTATCTGTCACAATCCGCATTGGCCCCCTATGCTAACAAAGTTGCCTTCGGACATACCAAAGTTTGAAGCCAAGCCTAATGAAGATCTAGGAGATCATGTGACCACCTTCCATCTTTGGTGCTCATCTAACTCATTGAAAGATGACTCTATACAATTGTGATTGTTTCAATGTACTCTCATTGGGAGTACCCCGAAATGGTACATTGAGCTTGACCGCTCAAGATACTCTTCCTTCGGCAAATCGGCAATGGATTTCCTAAACCATTTCCAATTACCTGTGAGATACGACGCTGGCACAGAATTTTTGGCCAATTTCACACAGACAAAAGAGAACCATATCTCTGATCACATCCGAGAATGGGGACACCAAAAGAGTTTAATTAAGGTGCCAATCCCACTAGCATTCCTGCTCGAGTGGTTCCTTAAGTCTTTGTTCCCACAGTTATCCAAAGACATCGCGATATCAAGAGTTCTTTTCGAAGAGGACGCCATCATGAGAGCTCAACAACTTGAGCTAATATATTCTCAGTATGGTTTATTATATAAGATCTTGCCAGATGCACCACGCTCAATACTTGATAAAACTAGACAGAGAGTTGGACCACATGCCGATGGTATTGTTGGTTCATCACAAACAAAGCCTGTTGAACAACTGACGAAGCAATTGCAGCAATTGTCTATACAACACAAAGTGTCCAACCAAACTACTTTTTTGGCTGCTCCCCCTACTAAAACGTCGGATGTACACACAGTGCAATCAACAAATCCAAAGGCCACCCAACAGCCTGAAGGAAAGAAAAAACAATGAACGAAGGGTAAGGGGGATAAGAAACCCACTAATAATGTTGGCTTGGGAAACACTAAGAAATGGAAGGCAATTATTCGTGCAACCTGTGCACGGAAGACCACCTGACCCACCATTGTCCTTGGCTTGCAGAGGCCCAAAACTTTGTGACACAGCAACAACCTGTTGTGTTAACCAATCCATTTCAGCATGGGAAAAACCTAACCTAAGCCTCTACAAGCACGGAAGGGGGAAGTCAAGGACCCTATCTGTCTTCAAACAATCCCACATCCACGAATGTGTATATGATGAAGGGTGATGATTTTATATCGACTAGAGAGCATGACTACAGTAAACCAAGCACTTCTGAGAAGGGAAAAGAAGCCAAACTCCCATCTCTTCCTCTACAAATTGAGAAGACTTTGGGTGAAACAATGACACACATCCCAAAAGGAACATTCAAAAAAGATTCTCACAACCCAAATGCAAGGGCCACCCAGAACTATTCTGTGGTGGAGGATTTGTCTCAAACCCCTTGTGCGATGTCTGCTTTGGAGGTCCTACAAAGTTGCCCTTCCCATAGGAAAGCTTTGTTAACCTCTTTAGGATCTACCGAGACTTGTAATTTGGGTACCATCATGCTGGATACAACCGACTTAAAACCTCATCTACCTTACCACGTATCATTTCAGATAGTAGTGTCTCACCCCACGAAAAATTTTACTCAAAATATTTTCTACACAGTGGTTGATGAGGGTGCCTCAACATGTGTTCTGTCATTGGCATGTTGGAAGGCCATTGGCCAGCTCGTTTTGTCTCTGTCACCTACTCTTCTCACTGCTTTTGACGGTCGTTTGTTCTGACCACATGGTATCATTCCCTCTTTCCCCCTGCAGTTAGGAGGGAAGACTGTGTGCGTCGAGGTAGAATTAGTCGATGAGTCCCTCGACTACAATATCTTGTTAGGAAGGAGTTGGACTTATGCCTTGCAAGCAGTGGTTGCTACAATTTTCTAGTTCTTGTTGTTTCCACATGAAGGCCGGATTGTGACCATTGATCAATTGTCTTTCTCCAGACCTAACCCTTCATTGGGGGTGTCTGTGGTCCTGATAATTGATAATCCTCAACCAGGTGTAGTCAACGTAGGGGTTTGTTTGTGCCCATCTTTGATGGGTACCTTCGATTACCCCCCCCCCCTCAAGGTGATGTCAAATTCATATCCGACCACCATA
>JASDQU010738274.1:0-12951 GCA_032191745.1 Picea mariana
CTAGGGAATGATTTCTTTGAGGGTCTAAATTTACCAAGTCTCAATGATGATGGTTAGGTTGAATAGAACCTTCCGAACAAAGGTCGTGGGGTGTAATGAGATTCTTTTCAGTGATTCAATCCATGGGTTTGGACTCGAGAGAATCCATAAGGGAATGGCTTGAGGACGTACAGTTAACTGAGGAGAAATACAGTAAACCTGATTGATAAAACTTAATGGAATAATCATTATAAACAACTGAAACAATTATCATAGTGGAACCTGGAACGAAACATATACCAAGGTGTAAACAATATGTGGTTTCAACCATAAATCAAAAGAAAATGACAATAAATGTGACATAGAACCATAAAGAACACATTACATAAAGAATATTTACTTTTGTAAAGAGAGTGCATGGCACTAGAAAACATGTTATAATTTTTTTACACAGCATGTGGTTTACTTACCCATGCTTGTGTAGAACCCTGCCAGTGTATTTTTTCCTCCATTATTCACCAGTGCTGAGAACTACCAGAATCATCGATGAAGAGGAAAAAATGAAAATGAGACAAAACAGGTGACTATGAGAACCAAAATGACACCTCAATCCCCTCGTTAGTGGGTAAGAGTGACTAGTATGCCACCCCACACCACTTCCATGTGATTTCAACTGAAGTGGAAAGCGCACATTGGGCGATTTCCTATAATTTCATATCACAGGGTATTGGGTAGGTATATCACCATTAATGGACTAGCCATAACTTAATTTTCTATAGGCTATTACGACCTAGGTTCATACATGACTTGGCATCCACATCAATACGATTCTTGAACCACTTTAATGTTGTCTCGTATGTGTACAACCCTGGATTAGGTGGATAAAGTTATCATTTTTGTAGGGTTATAACTTAGTGCAAAATGTGTGCATCGTATAGATTGTTTAAAATATAGTTCATTACGCTATAGTAGTGTGGTATTATTATGGGTATGTTATAACCCTTGTTGTTCCAGAGTCTATACTTAAGGCTTAAGAAAGTACTGTTTCTAGGCATCCAAAAGTGAGTAAAGGATAAAATAGGGAGAAGAGTCAACCTTCGGGAAACGAAGCTAAGGTTGATTTCCGAGTTGTCATTGTCTCGCTTCCAACTGTTCCTGAATGTTTATATCTCGTTCAATCGTGGCCCACGAATGCTCAAGTTCTACCTGGGTGTTGGTTGTTTTAAGTATAATATCGAAAACATTTAAGGTGATATGGGTTTGGTCTAATAAACCGGGTTCAATATTAGGTTGTCTTACAACAGGGATAGTCATAGAGGAACAGTAAACTAAAAGTGAGTTCAAGGTTTTTGATGCTGTATCAATTTGATCTTATAAAAGAAAAATTTCAATTCAATATTAAGGATAAAATGCAAACCAAAGGCCTTTTTCCGTAACTGAGTTATATTTTAAATAAATGGTGTGTGAAATGTGAGAAAAACATTAAGCTGTCTATAACGCGAGGCTCCTATCAAGGGAGAATCTCACCCTGTAAATAGAAGAAGAAAATAAGATAAGAAGGAATCTGACAAAGCATAAAATATGACAATCTAAAAGGTTCACAATTCTTGTACTTGGTAATAGCTGATACAGAGGAAAACCTATAAAGGATATAGATGGCTAAAAATTGATCACCACAGTAGAGGTTTTACTAAATTGCAATGAAACATTCATCAAACATATAGAAGTGAAATGAAATTGAATATGAAATCATAGAGAAAACAAACTCATAACACAATCTTGACAGAATTAGGAGTCTTTGGATTTCTTTGTATTAATTCTCAAAAGGAGATAGTCTATATTACAATCGACCAAAAAGGTCCAGCATTGTTTCTTTCTTCTAATTTCATATTTATACAAACTTCTACATGTTGTAAGTTCAATCGCTTCAGGAGTATTTTTGGTTACAAAAAAGAGGAGATTAGACTTTTCAATTCTTTGTCTCTGTGTTTCTTTTAGGCAACTGGAATGCCGTCCTTTCTTTTCTCTTCAAGTTCTAAAAATATAACAGGCAGACACTTGTCATATTTTGATATCCAAAACCTACCCCTTCATATGCTCGATACAAGTGACGCATTTCTCCACCAACTGGGCTATCAACCTGGAAGGTTCTACTTGATTATTTGCCTCAAAAGTGTAATAATCTTTCACTAATTGTGGCAACTTCCCTTCTACCTGTTGATCCTTGGCGCTGATAGAACATAAATGTATAGTTGGTTTTATTAGCCATTTATCTACTTGAATTATATCCGTCTGGGTTATCTGTGATATTTCAACCAATTCTCTTTCCTCATTCTCCTTGATATTAAGCAGATGCTTGGCTATATTAATCTGCCCCAGTGCCTCATTGTTGTTTTCACTATCGAGATTCAACAACCCCCTATCTATGAAGCTGAAACTTTCTTCACACAAGTTTCTTATCTCTTTAGCTCATCGTTTGCCTTCTGATATGTTATGCTCCCATGCCTTCAGAAAGATGTTACCTCGGGTCTGCTCTAGGATGGAGATCTTGGAACTATTGCCCATTTCCTTTTTTGTCGTGGCTATAACAACCTCTTGGAAAATGACCCAAGCTGCCCTAGATTATTTTTCTCTAAAGGAGATGTTTTCCAATGGTTGATAAATGAGTTGGCAGTGATTTTGAATAGTTTCCACTTTAGAAAGTAAACCTTGTTGAACGATCGATATTCTTTTTCAGATTTCTATCATATGGCTTTCGACGAAGTTTAATTTGGCCTGCAGCTGCCCTATCAATTCTTCTTGTTGGCTTATCTATGATTTTTTGGTTTGGACCACATGCTATGTTTGTTTGATATTGGTTTTGAGCCATGAGATTTACTTTTGATCAGTTTCTCTAGCTTTCTCTATACCTGAATTCGCCTGATCTCTGGCAACTGTCTCTATTGTAGCCAGTTTAGCCTCAAAAAAATTTATTATGTGGTTTTTCCTCTTCAACTGATCTCTTAGGGACTCAATAAAATATTGGTTGGCCGTAGCAAAAGCCCCCAATGTGCCTGCTATCCAAGTTGAAAATTCTTGCTTCTTCATATATTTTCCATCGGCTAAGATTTTAAATTTATTGGCTACCTTTCCTGCTTCTTGATAAAACTCTTGCTTCACAATGGCCTTTCTCTTCTTATCAAAGAAAAATTCGTTCGGAGGCAATTCTTCCACTATTATGGGTGATAGTTCTTTGCCGAAAATACAACCATCGTCTGGGACCCCTTTTGTGGATTGTAGGGGGGAAACATAAAGAATAGGAGTATCAATATACTTGGATGATTTCCTCAAAGTAACAACCAAGGTTGATTTGCTTGTAGGGTTGGGGGTCTTGGCTTCCTATTTCGGGCCCCCAGTTTGCTTCTTCTTCTCTTGGTGTTCTTCTTGGCTAGGTGATGAATATTTGGAGCCCTTGGCTTCCACTTGCTGTACATTTTCGGTCATTGAATTCTTACCCTATAGGACCGAGGGAAGGTAGCTTCGTTAGTGTTTCTAAAATTTGAAAAAATTGGCCATCCCTTCGGGTGACAGAGCTTGTACTTGACTCAATACCTCTGCATAGGATTTATCACCTTAGAAAATATCATCATGAGGTGAATTCTCATGTTCATATATTTTAAGGCCACAATTCTCCAATTGATTACTCACAACCCTGTGTGGGTCGTGTTTCTTGAACTCAATGTGGACGAGTTTAATATCTTCCAAGGTTGTTTCCTCGACCTTCGCATGTACTTGAATTGTGGTTCCAAATAAGAGATTGAATAAAGTCCATTACCGTTCACCCTAAACATTACAGGGTGTGAGACCCAATCCTTGATCAGATCAAATAAGTTTCTGTTGTATTGCTCACATTCCTTTCGCTTAAAACTTTCCAGAAATTCATCATTGTGTGAGAAGTTTGATGTGGGTGGAAATTGGTACATCACTTGCAATTGTTCTGGTTTGAAAGTATCGACAGTCAATTTATGCTCAATGATAATATTTCTGGTCAGGATATCCGCATGATCCAATGCCCATCGGATCATATCATAATATGGAAGGAGTCGTGGCCTGGCTGCTACCTTATGCATCTCTGATTGAATGATGATCTTTTATTTGGTGGCTATGTCGTATCTTTCATTATCACTAGAATTGTCTGAATAGTTCACCAATTTGGACTGCAGAACCTTGGAGACGTATGACCAGGTTCTGATAGAATCAATACTTTGGGGCGAAGTATCAGAAATAATATCCACGCCTTTCCCTGAACTCTCAATAGTTTCCTTGGAAGATTTTCATGGGGCCATGATAGAGGACTCTGACTTAGTTCTCCTGGAGTAAAAATGTGTATACATATCGAAATTAGCTCAGTGCGAGAAGCTTCTTTGCGCAATATAGAAATGGAATTTGAAATATTGAGAGGAAGAATTCTATATCCCGACCATTTAAAACCCTGGCGTCCTTACGAATAGAACAGTCAAATCATTTTTTGGGAAAAGATATTGCCATAAAAACAATCTCTTTACCTATCATCTCAAATAAATGACATAAATTTTGATGGCTGACACAACTTGGCGCAAAACATTTAAAATTAATCCATAAATAGAGTGCGTTAAAATTTGTATTAATGTACTGATTAACCTAGTTCAGCTTTTTAATTTAAAATTTCTTCAATCGTTAATCACCTTTTTCAGAGTTCTCCATATCGAGAGATTTTACTTATAGCTTTCGACCCCTTAAAACCCGAGATCACGAGGGTGCGATCTAGTTAAGAAAAAATGTAATCTGGATTAAGTGTTTAATTGATCATGTTTAATTAATATCATGACTTCGTGACTTGAGGCTATGAAAGTAGAGTTTCTTGGAAACGCATATCTTGAGTCGCGAAATCCCGATAGAGTTTAACTATGGTAAAACTATTCACCCCTGACACTAACCTGGGTAACCTACGTGAATGTCTCGCGATTTTTCCTATCGGAGTTATGATGGTAAGACTTTTGGGGAGGGTGAATGGAGAGACATGAAATCCTGACAGCACCTAACTAAGGTTTAAGGAACTTTACTCTCAGTGCTAACCTGGGTAAGCTTTCAAGGTTATTTTGCGACTTTTTGCATCAGGACTTAGAAACAGTGTGACTTGTAACTCCCGAAATGCAATATCCCAATGTAAAGAAAAGTGAAAAAGCTCATTCAACGGTTACATGGAAATGGCATTAGGAGTATAACGACCATCGCCACTTTTCATATTGGGGATATTGATATTTTCAGTGGGTAAAGGTCATGAAGTAAAAGACAACTTAAATCGCCAAGCTTTGATTGTAAGATTTACACTTAAACTAGTCGAGAAAGGCGTCTCCAACATAGGCTCTAACTAGGGATCCCGTCTCTCCATGAGACGGGAAGAACAGTAGACTACATGCCTGTATTGGGTAAATGGAGTCATTGGTTTTACTTCTGCGAAACTCGCTTAAGGAAAGGGGATACAGAGGGAAGAAGAGACTTCATCTTTTACTTCTAAAAATATTTTCAACACTCAAATATGTTTCACACTCAGCTGCAGTCCCTTTCATGACTTTCTCTTTCTCTTTACTGAATTTAGGTCTGTATTAAGACAGTCAAAATAGTCCTAGGAAATTCAACAGATCTTGTGGCTTTTGGTTTGCATCAAACGCAGTTTATTACATGTTTTTAATCGGGGAGCCCTGTCTTAACTTAGGATGTAGATCCGGTTTCGAGAAAATTGATTACCAGAGTAGAGTGATATTCATGTATAACAGCCTTACAAATATCTCAGATATTTCTTCACTGCCAGTGAGCCTGTTCAGTACCTCGGTGAAGTTATATGGCCCTTTCTACTAAATTTCCTTTCACCACTTCGAAATATATTTATGCATTTAAATCCTGAGATGAAGGAAATCATTTCTAAATTTCCTTTCATCGTCTCTTCAGACTAGATGGGACAATTAAATATGACTTTACTTTCACCATCTATCTTAGAATTTACCTTTTAGAAAACAAAGTGGGGGAAATCAGTTTGTATGAGGGGTGATATCTGTGTAATATTTTGCAGTGGAGGTCTATCAACTTACTTTGATTACTCTGTACCAACCTTCCCTTAACTTTCACAACACCTTAGCCCGCAGGGAAAAAGGGGAAATATTATTTCTAAGGGTTTTCCTTCGAGCAAGACTCAATCTTTCGAAACTGTTGAAAAACCTAGAATAGTCAGGATCAACCTACACATAACTTTGTTTAGTAAGAGACTAAGAAGTTGTGAAGACCAACTTACTTTCCAAAATATGCTTTACAGCTTTCAAAGTTCAAATGTAATCTCTTCTCCCCATGTATATAAACCCAAAAAGATGCTTGTACTTTTAAGAAGGTAAATCTGAAGACCGAAAAAAAGGTGACGGATAGAGATCTGTAAACTGAGAAGCATGGGTCAAAAATTAAAACCGACTCTTGAAATCCTTTTCCCAGAGATGCTTTACTTTTTCTGTTTATTTTAACTACCTCCTATATTTATTTTAAGTTAAATTCTTAGGACCCAGATAAAGTATTTGTTCTTTCTAATAACAGTCAAGCGAAAACATTATATTTATTTGACTGTTGTGGTGCTTTGGAGACCTTTGTTTTTAAAAAATAGAATTCTCAAGAATTCGTACCTTTGCATTACCATTTTAAAATAACTGGAAACCTTTTCTATCACCTGTTTTCGGTGAATTTAGTCTCCAATATATGAATTTCTTCTTTCTCCTCTCACTCGTTTAGGTTGCAAGCCAAATTCCCACAAACACAAAGAGTGTCTTTTAAAAGCGCTGAATGTATTGAAAATTGTGTATCTCTATTTCTACAAAATTACTAACCTAATTAATTAAAGGTGAAAGTAAACATACCCAAAGAAATTATGAAATGGAAATCAAATAAAAACTAGTATATACAATGGAAATCTTTTGGGAAACAAGTATTTCATGTAGTGTTTTAAATAACGGCCGTTAACAGGGGCATTGAAGATTTTACCGTCTAGATTTTCTAATAGTAATGAATTTTTTCCTTCGAGAGCTGCGAATTTGAATGGTGCATACCATATATGATTGAATTTACCATGTTTCATAGAATTTTACTTTCTAACATCCCATTTCAAGACTAAATAGCCAGAGAGAAACTCTCTGTCTTTTGTCTTACGGTTGAATAACATTTTCACGTTGTCTTGGTATTTTTGCAACCTTTCGTCCACTTCAACCCTGTGTTGTTGTACTTCGATTAGCTGGTTTATCCTTCTTGTGACATAATTTGGTTCTTCTTTCTTGTCTTGCCACAATTTCATTACAGGAAGCGCCAGGTTTATGGGTAATACCACGTCAGTCCCGTACACCATTTGGAAAGGAGAGGTGTCGATGGATTTTTTCGTGCCTATCCAATTCACCCATAATGCGTATTTAAAAAGCACGTGCCAAGATATTTTGTTCTCATTCAACACATTCTTAATTATATTGATCAGACTCTTGTGTGAAGACTCGACCATTCCATTTCCTTGGGGATAATATGTCGTGGAATTTCCAAGCACGATATTGTATTTTTGGAAAAAACTGTTCATAGCCATAGATTTAAAAGCCTTGGCGTTATCTGTGACTATATTTCATGGGCAACCAAATCTAGACAAAATGTTTTCTTCTAGGAAATCTATTACAACTGAATCTTTTTCCCTTCTAGTTGGAGTAGCCTCCACCCATTTAGTGAAGTAATATGTGGTGGTTAGGATCCATTTGTGTTGATCGCTGGAATGGGGGTTAATTTATCCTATAAAATCCAGTCCCCACTGCTGAAAAGGAGCGTCTATTTTGACCAAGACTAATGGTAGCGCTGGGAGTTTATGCTTTCCCGTGAACAATTGGCAAGGGTTGCAAGCCCTAACTTTGGCATTGACGTCTAAGAAAATTTTAGGCCAATAATACCCTCCCCTTAGGATTTTATAAGTTGTCACTCTCCAAGCGTGATGTCCCCTGCACACTCCTTCGTGGAATTTGATTATGACCTTCTATGTTTCAGATTCAACCAAACAAACCAATAGGAAGCCAAGTGGGTCCTTCCAATACAATTGACTCTTAGATATACAGTATTTGAACGCATGTAGTTTTAGCGTCCTAGCTTTGGATGGGGATAAATCTCTCGGGAATTTCAAAGTCAGTAGGTAGGACACTATGTTTTTGTACCAATCAGAGGATGTAAAATTTTCTTTGATTCTGATTTCACTTGTTTTCTCATAGAGCTCATTCATATCCTTACCTTCTTCACATCCCTATAGGCTATTTATACCGAGGGCTCTGAAATTTGATTCAGCTAAGAGTTTAGCAAAACCTTAACCCTTTACTAGTTTCGTTGGCTTTATTTCCAGATCAAATTCTTGAATTTTAGCGAGCCACCATCCCCTCTTGCCATCACTATCAGGCTGAACCAAAATGTCTTTTACAGAGCTAGTAGGTACATACGCGATTATCTTGGAATGAAACACATAAGTTCTGAAATCCTTTAATGCCTTCACCATAGCATATGCTTGTTTTTCCATTATATCGTATTTGAGTTCCGCGTCTATGAGAATTTTTCTGAAAAAATCTATCGGTTGTTCGAAACCTTCTTCATTTTTTTTGAGGAGCACCATGACAATTGTATGCTCGGAGGTGAACACGAAAATGAGAAAATCCTTTAGATAGTCAGGGATTTCTAGTACAGGTGCCTCCCTTATAACCTTCTTCATACGTGCAAACAATTCTTTTTCCTTTGCTATCCATTTCACTTCTTTGTTTTTCTTTAACATACCTGTGATCAATTTCACAATTTTGGCAAAGTTTGGGATAAACCTCCTCAAACAATTTATCTTTTCTAAGAATGAATGAATTTCCTTTACATTTCTAGGAATATTTATTGTGTCTATAGATTGAACCTTGCTAGGATCAATTTTATTTCCATCTCGGGACACAATATGGCCCAGGAGTTTACCTTCTTGCATGGGAAAGTGAGACTTTTTGGGGTTTAAAGACAGACCAAACCTGTGGCATTTTTTGAAAGTCTATTTGAGATGTATTAAATAATCTTTGTCAGATTTATAAAAATAGGTTAGATCATCGAGATAGATAACCACAAACTTGTCTCTTTCGCCAACAAAATCGATATCCATAGCATGTTGGAAGGTGGCACCTGCATTCATTAGATCGAAAGGCATTTTATCATACATGAATGTATCCCAGGGTGTAGTGAAGGTTTTTTTTTCTTTATCTTGTTCATCTATGGCAATTTGATTGTACCCAGAGAAATCGTCTATCATCGACATCCTATTTTCCCCAACTACCTTTTCTAAAACATGATCCATTTTAGGTAGAGGGTAGTTGTCTTTGGGGGAATACTTATTTAGGTTTATGAAATCAACACATAGTCTAATCTCCCCATTCCTCTTTCTAACCGGGACTAGGTTTTCTACCCAATCGGAGTATCTCAATGGTACTATTATTTTCATGTCTAAAAGCTTTTTAACTTCCCTTTCAACTATGGGTAATAAGATAGGGTTGATTTGTCTAAGTTTTTGTCTAAATGGTTTGACACCAAGCTTCAGAGGTATCTTCTATTCGATCACAGTAGTGTCGTAGGTTCTAAGCTCTTCGTAACACCAAGCGAAAATGTATTTATACCATGCGAGCAAATATTTATACTTGTTTTTTACCTTAGGAGGAAGCTACTTTGATATTTTCACCATCCTAGGCTCCTCTTTTGTCCCTATATCCCAATTTTCAACCTCCTCTGGTTGGGGTTGTAGAGCGGATTTTAAGGGCATGTCATTCTATTCGAAAAGTCTCTCCAGGGGGATTAGTCCCTTTGGAATTTGATTATTTTTTAAAACAAACATGCAATGGTTAGCAATTTTTTCTCGAAACTCTTGAGGCTCCTCTTCCTCTTTCATCATCCAGGTATGATCATTTTGTTCCTCTCGATCAATGTGGGTTTCAGAGAAATCACCTACCATTTCCAGGAACTTTTTGACTTGTTCATCATCTTCAAGAACATGTCAGTGTTGTATATTGTTTGGTATGGATGGTATGTGCCTTACCTCTATGTGGTACTTTAATTTGAAAGTGGTGGGACGTACGAAAGTTGAAGCCACTTTGGCCAGCGAATCGGCTTGCTGGTTTTCAACCCAGGGGATGAAATGTACCTTTATTGATGAAAATAAATTTTCCATAAGGTCCCAGGTGCAATTTCTGTAAGATCGTAATCTTGGGTGCTTGGCCTGGTAGTCCCGATTTATCTATTTTGCTATCAACTCTGCATCTCCATAAACTTCTAGGTTCTTTATGTTCAACTTCCTGGCAGCTTCCAACCCTGAGACTAATGCTTCATACTCACAGACGTTATTTGTGTAGTCTATATCCCAATGAAGCCTATAAGAGAAAGGGATAACAAAATCATTTTTAGGTGCCAAAAAAAGTACTAGTGCACTCGCTCCTTCACACGACAGGGCACCATCAAAAAACATTTTGCAAATCCCAGTACTATACATATTTTATAGGTCTTTCCTGATTCATTATTTTCTAATCAATTCTCTTCTACATAGCTATTTACATCATCATCAAAAGACAGTATACAATTTCCTAGATCTTGATCGACAATATAAATAGGAAAATTGTTAGGATTTTGAGGGTCGCTCACTATGTAGGCTAGCCTCGTTTCCCTATATAACCGAGTAAGTTGTCCACCAAACACATGAATCATGGTGTAGGTCATGTCTAGTTGGAGAGACCCACCAAGTTTGTCTCCGCACGACCTAGATAGCAGTAAGCCATACTTTGCAGGTATATCGGCAATAACCACATCCATCAAGATGCTTTTCACTAGGACTTGTGCAAGAGTGACTACTAAATCTTTTATCATACCCATGCACTTAACTCTTCTTGAGTCGAAAGAGTAGAGATATCCATAAGGCCTAGTGATCTTGAGGCCTAGTATATCCATAATAGTTTTGGGCATCACATTATGTGGGGCCCTAGAGTCTAGCATGCAGTTATGCAATAGTAAATCATGCACATTTAGAGTGATATAGAAAGGAGCTATGGTGTCTCTGGCACCCTCAAAATGTGGACGAAAAGTGATATTGGGCTTATCATCTTCCAAGTTTATCACGTTAGAGTGACTTTCTAGCTCTGAAAAACCTATCAGTTTGTTCATCTACTTCCGATATACAGGATTCTTCACTAATTCCACCAGAGGGATTGGTAATTTTATCTTATTTATCTCATTTTCGAGGTTGAACCCTCCACCACCTTTGTTCGTTTCTTTGGTTCAAACCCCAGACTCCTTCTTTTCTAATTTATTTGTTTGTGCTGATTTATCACCCATGAGTTTATCTGTCGGTATATGTGTTTCAGTTGTCTTGGATTCCTTTGTTTGGGTCTCAACCTCCTTTACTATGGGATTTAGTGAGTTTGCCCCTTTTGTTTTTCTATTAGATGTATCGGTCTCTTTCGAGGCGGGCTCATATACTTCACCCCTAGGGAGAGTCTTCTTGGGTTGAAGAGTCAATGCAGGTTTGTTCTTAGACCTCAAGTTATACCTCGGTTGGACCTCAGCCATTATAGAATCAGTTGTTTCTTGACATACAGTGAAATTGGTGTTGTTTATGTCCTTGTCTTTATTTGAAGGTTGTTGAGTGTTCAAGGACTTCTCGTAATATTATTTCATTAAGTAAGGATGTGTCAAATCGTCACCTAAATTCTTCACATCTTCATCCAAATCTTCGAAATCTTGCAGGTCATTTCCTCCCATAAAATTTTCAGTTTTTAAACGGGTTTGAATTTTTTGGTCTTCATTTTTAACCTGCCTTTGTTGATTTCTAGGATTTAGGTTTCTTCTGAATTCCCTCTTAATGAAAGTATCGACCTTGGATTGATCTAGATCCATTCTAGAAATTTTATCTAATAACTCCTTAATTATCCTAGCCTTTTCATCCATTTTTTCGTCTGTGGATCTATTTGACCCTGAGGGTCCCGCTTGTTCCCTAAAACGTTTGTTTTCTCGGTTTCCCATTTCTACCTTGGTTTTCAACTTGCTAGAAGACATCATATTAGACTCGATTTCTATGATATCATCTTGCATTCGGGTTAGGGTAACCCCCCGCCTTTCTCTCAAAAGGAGTGCGAAATCAGGTTCGAAGGCGCCCACAAAGGTCACCTTGGCTACGGGTTGGGATGGTTTAACTTCAATCGAGATATTATTATATAATTTGTTAAATCTTTGAATGAATTCCATAATGGTTTCTCAAGTCTTCTTATTTAAAGAGCCAAAATCTGTCGAATAATATAAATGGACTTTCCTTTCGCCCCATTGTCTAAGGAAAGTGTCTTCCAGCGCATCATAGGATAATATTGATCCTATGGGTAGAATTTGAAACCAGGTTTGTACATGTCCTTCAAAAGTCTAAAAAAACAACCTTGAATATATGTCTTCGTGTTTAAGGTCGAGGATATCGGCGAACTGATCAAAGAATTTTATATGTTCGGCTACGGTCAAGTCCCCTTCCCCT
The DNA here is from genome assembly GCA_032191745.1 of Picea mariana. Classification (NCBI taxonomy): domain Eukaryota; kingdom Viridiplantae; phylum Streptophyta; class Pinopsida; order Pinales; family Pinaceae; genus Picea; species Picea mariana. The sequence continues at coordinate 12,566 of JASDQU010738274.1, forward strand.
GTAAATTTAGGTAAGTTTATTATGTAATTTTCAGGAAGGTCGTGAAGAGGGACGGGTAGGACCAAAGGTGCATATCTCCCAGCTACTTTAGCGAAGACTCTGGGAGGTGAGAGAGGCACTTGGCCCCCCGCTCCTACTCCTGGAGCCACTCTGATCCAGATGGATATCAGTGGCCACCCACCTTTTCCAACTGGCTCAAAACAATTTTCTGACATTTTTGGGAATTTACTATTTTTAGCAGTTTTTCGGGTCCTGAACTTATGGAGCCATTTTGAGGCCCTAAACGATGCTTTCTCATCATGAAATTTTGTTCAAATGTTGTATTCCTCTCATAGATATTTCCAATGAGCTATTATATTCCTAAAACGAAGATCGTATACAAAAGT
>JASDQU010738274.1:13051-55071 GCA_032191745.1 Picea mariana
ATTTTGTTCAAATGTTGTATTCCTTGGATAGATCTTTCCAATGAGCTATTATATGCCTAAAACGAAGATCGTATGTAAAAGTTATGACCCTGGGAAGTTGATGTACTCACTTACCCAAACGGGGCCCACATGACTTTTGGCGCTTCATCTCCTAGGGTTAGGTTTTTGGATGTATAGGAATTTTGGCATTCCTGTTTATTGTAAAAAGGCTTTCAGAGCCTCATTGTAATGATCTTCTTGCGAATGCGCACTGCCGTCACATCTCTTCTTAGAGATAAGCCGCCACCATTCCAGCAAGCTTGTTTCCGCTGCATTTTACAGTTTCATCTATTTCGTTATTTAATAGAAAACCAGTTTTACTATATCTCTTTTATTTTTGTGTTAAGCACCTGTTAATGATCGGCATTAATTTCGTTCTGCTCATAAAATCCGGATCACACTCCACCTTCTCCTCTGGCAACTTTCATTGGTACTACCTGGTAGGGAAAAGGTGTGCTATATAGAAGGTTCTGGAAGACTAAAAGAGAATTTCTAGCTTCTTCGAGAGATGAGAAAAGTGAAGACGGGTGAAAAGAGATGCAAGGAATTGACTCCTCATATTTGCAAGAGATGTAATTAGGGGAACCCATGGGTGTGGAATTTGAGTATATGGTATACTCTTCAAGAATCGGTGAGGTTGGGAAGTCTAACTGAAGAGTTGGTGGGATATCAATATTTGATAAATTCATTGCGGGTTTTTTACCTTTGTGTATGCCAAAGGTTGTCGGATGGATCTCACTTTTAACTTCAGAGAGAGTTAAAGTTGGGCTGATGGTTTCATGGAGGGGATTGTGCAAAGTTGAAGGTTCAAAGGAACTCTTGGTATTGAGTTGTGGGCATTTAAGCCGGTAGACTGCAATGTTTAGCTTAAGGGAACCTCTAACTTTCATTGTTTTTTTGGGATCAGAAATGGGCGTGGTCTGTTTACCCTCTGGGCTTTGTCTGGTGTTCCTTTGATAGGATGCCAACTTATTTAAATGTGGAGTCACCAAGTGAAATATAATACAAGCCTTTATAAGGTTTTCACTCTTTGTTCATTGTCAAAGGGTGAAACTTGGAAAAATGTCATTCTTCCCAGGGAAAAGGTTTCATAACTTCGTTCCCCAACAACCGTGCCAGAAAGATGTTGTTCCAGAGTCTGTACCTAAGGCTGAAGAAAGTACAGTGTCTAGGCATCCAAAAGTGAGTAAAGGATAAAATAAGAGAAGAGTCAACCTTCGAGAAAGGAAGCTAAGGCTGATTTCTAGGTTGTCGTTGTCTCACTTGCAACTATTCCTGAATGTTTATATCTCATTCAATCACGGCCCATGAAAGATTAAGTTCTACCTGGGTGTTAGTTGTTTTAAGTATAGTATCGAAAAGGTTTAAGATGATATGGGTTTGGTATGATAAACCGGGTTCAATATTAGGCTGTCTTACAACGGGGACAGTCATAGAAGAACAATAAACTAAAAGTGATTTCCAGGTTTTTGATGCTATATCAATTTGATCTTATAAAGGAGAACTTTGAATTCAATATTTAGGATAAAATGAAAACCAAAGGTATTTTTCCGTAACTGAGTTATATTTTAAATAAATGGTGTGTGAAATGTGAGAAAAACATTAAGTTGTCTATAACTCGAGGTTCCTATCAAGGGAGAATCTCACCCTGTAAACAGAAGAAGAAAATAAGACAAGAAGGAATCTGACGAAGCATAAAATATGACAATCTAAAAGGTTCACAAGTCTTGTACCTGCTAATAGATGATAGAAAGGAAAAATTGTAAACGATATAGATGGATAAAAATTGATCACCACAATAGAGGTTTTACTAAATTGCAATGAAACATTCATCAGATATATAGAAGCGAAATGAAATTGAATATGAAATCACAGAGAAAACAAACTCATAACACAGTCTTGATGGAATCAGGAGTCTCTAGATTACTTTGTATTAATTCTCAAAAGGAGATAGTCTCTATTACAATCGACCAAAAAGGTCCAACCTTGTTTCTTTCTTCTAACTTCATATTTATACAAACTTCTACATGCTGAAAATTCAATCACTTCAGGAGTATTTTTGGTTACAAAAAAGAGGAGATTAGACGTTTCACTTCTTTGTCTCTATCTTTCTTTCAGGCAACTAGAACGCCTTCCTTTCTTTTCTCTCCAAGTTCTGAAAATATAACAAGCATACACTTGTCATTTTTTGATACCCAAAACCTACCCCTTCGTATGCTCGGTACAAGTGACGCATTTCTCCACCAGCTGGGCTATCAACCTGGAAGGTTTTGCTTGATTATTTGCCTCAAAAGTTTAATAATCTTTCACTAATTGTGACAACTTCCCTTCTACCTATCGATCTTTGACGCTAATAGAACATAAATGTACAGTTGGTTTTATTAGCCATTTATCTACTTGGATTATATCCGTCTGGGTCATCTATGATATTTCAACCAATTCTCTTTCCTCATTCTCCTTGATATTGAGTAGATGCTTGGCTATATTAATCTGGCCCAGTGTCTTAATGTTGTTTTCACTATCAAGATTCAACAACCCCGTATCTATGAAGCTGAAAGTTTCTTCAAACATGTTTCTTACTTCTTTATATCCTTGTTTGCCTTATGATATGTTATACTGCCATGCCTTCAGCAAGATGTTACCTCGGGTCTGCTCTGGGATGGAGAGCCTAGAACTACTACCCGTTTCCTTTTTTGTTGTGGCTATAACAACCTATTGTAAAATGACCTGAGCCACCCCAACTTATTTTTCTCTGAAGGAGATGTTTTCCAATGCTTGATCAATGAGTTGGCAGTGATTTTGAATAGTTTCCGCTTTAGCAAGTAAACCTTGTTGAACGACCGATATTCTTTTTCCGATATCTATGGCTTGGGATTGGAATATCCCGATATCTATCATATGGCTTTCAGTGAAGTTTTATTTGGCCTACAGCTGCCCTATCAATTCTTCTTGTTGTCTTATCTGTGATTTGTTGGTCTGGACCACCTGCTGTGTTTGTTCGAGATCGGTTTTGAGCCGCTCGATTTCCTTTTGATTAGCTTCTCTAGCTTTCTCTATACCTAAATTTGCCTGATCTTTGCAAATTGTCTCTGTTGTAGCCAGTTTAGCCTCCAAAGTTTTGAATAAGCAGTTTTTCCGCTTCAACTAATCTCTTAGGGACTCGATAGAATATTGGTTGGCTATAGCAAAACCCCCCAATGTTCCTACTACCTGAGCTGCAAATTCTTGCTTCTTCATATCTTTTCCATCAGATAAGATTTTAAATTTCTTAGCTACCTTGCCCGCTTCTTGATAAAGCTCTTGCTTCACAATGACCTTTCTCTTCTTATCGAAGAAAAATTCATTCAGAGGCAATTCTTCCACTGTTATGGGTGATAGTTCTTCACCAAAATCCAACCAACATCTGGGACCCCTTTCATGGATTGTAGGGGGGTAACAAAAATAATAGGACTATCGATCTACTTCGATGATTTCCCCAGAGTAACAACCGAGGTTGATTTGCTTGTAGGGTTGGGGGTATCGGCTTCCTATTTCGGGCCCCCAGTTTTCTTCTTCTTCTCCTGGTGTTCTTCTTGGTCAGGTGTCAAATATTTGGAGCCATTGGCTTCCTTTTGCTATAAATATGCAGTCATCGAGTTCTTACCCTATAGGACCAGGGGAAGGAAGCTCCATCGATGTTCCTGAAATTTGAAAAAATTGGCCATCCCTTTGGGTGACAGAGCTTGTATCTGACTCAAGACCTCTGCATAGGATTTCGCACCTCAAAAAATATCATCATGAGGCAAATTCTCGTGTTCATATCTTTTAAGGCCATAATTAGCCAGGTGATTACTCATGACCCTGTGTGGGTTGTGTTTCTTGAACTCAATGTGGACAAGTTTAATATCTTCCAAGGCTTCTACCTCGGCCTTCGCGTGTCTGAAATCTAATAAAGAATAGGTATTGAAATGAATGGGGAAGGGTGGCCATACCTTTTTTGAAAATCCTTTAAGCTCTTTGCTTATGCCACCAATCATGGTTTGCCTAGAAATTTCATGACAAACCAACCTATCTGGTATAAATAATGGTAGAGCATATGGAGGAACACAAGCACCGAAAATCCTGATATAGGAAAATTCTGCCTCTACGTACCAGTCGACCACACTACTCAAGTTGGTTGTGATGCTATCTGAAATCCTCGGCAGTGGATTACCCAAGATGATGACATGCATCATCACGATTACCCAATTGAAAATCTTGTATACGAAGTCTGCGGCCTTATCCTCCCAAAGTTTTTAATGGTAGACATGGACAGGCTTAGAATCAGATGGACACAAGCACCCGCTCATTAGCGGAAAAGTGATGCAGGAGCATCGCAAGGCGTGCAAGCATAGATAGTAATGAGAGAGCGTGGAGATAAGAGACAGCTGGAAAAGCATCGAGAACATTTTTTGAAAATGTTTTGAAATATTAATGAAGTCATTAATTGGAGGCATGCTTGTATTATTTTAAAAGGACCTTGAGTGATCCGCTCTCGTCCATAGTAGACAGGAGCCTTTATGTGTAATGAATTTAGGTAGATATAATTTAATTCTAGATTAGACAATTTTAGAGCACAAGAGGGAAATAGGATATAGACACCCTCATTGTATAGTTGTAGGAGGATTGTCAAGATAGAGAATAGAGCATAGAGAAGAGAGCAAATAGTTGTAGTTGAAAACACCCATGTACAGAGATTTGAATTAATAGAAAGAGATTCGATTCAAATTCATGGTGTTGTATTTGTTCTCTATGTATGCATGAATGTTATGCTCATGGATGTTTACTTTCTGTTATACATTTTTTTTATATGCTATGTATATGATTTCATGCTTTATGTTTGAAGTCTGAGAGAGAGTAAGGAATGAGTTTCAATTGTTTCTTTGCCTGAGTGAGTAAAATTCCTGCAAGGAGTGCAGTGAAGTTTGTCGACAAGGAGTGCATTGACAGAAGTCAGAGTTCATCTCTGAAAGCTTAGGAGGGATAAAAATGGTTCTCATTATTACAGAAGTGCAAGTTGAGCACAGGATTCGTGCAAGGTGTGTGCAAGCCGAGTAAAGTCTTAGAGTTTGTGAAACTAAGAAATTGTTGAAGGACTACTGCTGCAGGAAGTGCACAGAGTTGAAGGACTTCAATTCTTTGAAGTAATTGAAGGATTTTTCGCAAGGAGTGCATGTGGGAGTCTTCTTTAAGACTCAGAGTTGGTGAAATCTCAGGAAGGATAGGGTATTCATAGTTTTCAAAGAAAAGCACATAAGTTTGGTGCCTTGAGGCATTGAAAGGAGACCTAGCAAGTTTGCGTTGCAGGTGGTAAGTTTCATGGAGAAATATTTGGTTAGATTCATAGGAATTGTCCAGGAAGAAATGAACGGTAGGAATTCTTTGAGAAGAATTCATGAAGTCAAAAGAGCTGTCAGATATTGTAGAGAATGAGGTACGTTATGGCAATCTTTCCTCAAGCGTAAGTTCAAAAGAAATTAGGGCCATAGGATCCAAATCATCTAGGGCCATTGGATCGCTCGTGAAAGGCGAGTAGCGAAGTGGCGAGTGGATCAGAGCCGTCCATATGGGAGTGGACAGGTGGCATACTCACTGAGAGGTAAGAGTCTCATTGACCATTTCAGGGTTTTGTGAGTTGAGGAGCTGAAGGAGTAACATTAAGATTCATGAAGTCGCGAATTCCAAGAACTCCAAAAAGGCGGGAAGTTCCATCGTGGGACCCATGAAGAAGACGTGTCAAAATTTCTCCGTTTCACATATCGAAGGATAAAAGGTCGATACTTTCATCCTAAAAGTCCCAAAGCGGTGAGAAGCGAAGGCACGAAGTAATCTAAGTCGTCCATCAGAGGAGGACAGGTGTCAAAGATCAGAGGATCTCATGAACTCATAGGTTCACTGGGTGAGAGCCCAAAATTTGTGTGCTCGAAGTTGTGAGAAGAGAAGTTGTGAAGTAATCTAAGCCATCCATTAGAGGAGGAAAAGTGCCATAGATTAGAGGATCTTGTGAACTCGGAGGTTCGCCAGGTGAGAGCCCAAAATTTGGGTTCTCAAAGTTGCGAGAAGCGAATCCGTGAAGTGTCGAGGTTGCACCTAAGAGAATCGTGGTAGAACCACATGGTGGGCACAGGAAGTCGACTGATAGAAACACGTCAGACATTTAGAGCAGTCAACACCCCATTGACCACTTGCGTCTTGGGGAATTGGAAGAAAATGGAATGAAGGTTGGACCTTTGAACTCGCGAAGGCGCGATAGGAAAAATGTGCTAGTGCTTAGCCTATCCAGCAGCCATGCAAAGAGGGCAATGACAAAGGGAGAGTTGTACCCATTTTGCGATCTCGGTTATCATGAGATCGTAGAGGAAGAGTCGAAGGTCATGACTTGTGAACTTGTGAAATCGAAAACCACGAGAAAGAACCTGTGGATCAATTAGAAAGGTGATTTTAGAAGAGAATATGAAAGAGGCGATCCAGCTCGAAGGGTATATAGAACGATCTTGTGAGGGGATCCTCAACCTGAGGGCCAAGTGGGTCAGCACCATCTGGTATCAGAGCCTGATTCTTGTTTGTATATTTCAGGCAGGAAAAGGGAGAAGGAATTTCATGTTAGAAAAACAGGACCACGGAGCAATAAAATAAAAAAAATGCAGAAACAAAACACAGAAGACACACAATACAAGAGAGACACAGATTTACGTGATTCACCCAGTGTGGGCTACGTCCACCAGAGAAATTGCCAGATCCTTCCTTTATTATTATCCAACAAATGAAGGGATACAACCTACAGCAAAACCCGTTGTAACTTCCTCTTCTTTCTCTCACAGTCTCCTCTCTCAGAATACAATATTCACCCTCTATCATAGCTGCAATACATTTCCCTCATAAAAGAGGGTTGCCTTCTAGGGAAAAAAACCCTAACATAATCTCTACCGTTATATCTGTGACCCTGTGTGGAAGAGTGTACATACTTCTGGGGTGTAAATACTTCATGGGGTATAAACACGGCTGAAAGCAAGCACCTATGAATTAGGAATATAATCAGGCTCCAAAACCAACATTTCAACCATGCCACCGAGGAGAAGAGACAAGAAAACACCCAATCCACCACAGGAAAGGGAAATTCCATAAGGAAGGGGCAGGAAGGAGAAAAATCCAGAAGTGGAAAGAGATTTGCATGACATTTTCACCAGACTCATGGATGTGGAAATAAAAAAAAGGTGCACAACTGGCATTGGAGATGTCAGTGAGTCTGAAAATGAATATGATGTTGGACATGAAGAAGAAAAAATTGCAGCAGAAGATGCAGCAAATGAATGCTTGATTAGAGTTGTTGCAAGAATGAGTGCAAGAGCCAAAATGGACATTCTAGTTTATGAGGGAAACTTGGATGCTAAAGAGATTGTAGATTGGATTAGAGCCCTAGACACATATTTTGACTATGTAGATGTTGAAGAAGACAAGAAGGTCAAGCATGCTATCATGAGACTTAAAGGACATGAAACATTGTGGTGGGATGAACTAGAAGCTGACAAATGCTGCCAAGGTAAGAAGAAAATCAAGAGTTGGGATAGGATGATCACAAAGATGAAGGTAAAATTCATTCCTAGGGATTACCAGATTACTCTGTTTCGAAGAATGCAAAATTTGAGACAGAAACTGATATCAGCGAAGGAATATACTGAAGAGTTCTATAGGCTGAACATCAGAGAAGGTCATCATGAAAGTAATGATGAAAAGGTTGTCAGGTATATGAATGTCCTGAGATGCAAAATTTAGAATGAGATGAGGATGATGACCATCCAAATGGTGGAAGATTCTTATCAAATGGCTCTAAAGGTGGAAGAGAAGATGAGCCGAAAACAAGGTCAAAGAGGCCGAGGTAGAAGTGAAGCCAGGGGAAAATCAGTCGTCCAAGATAGAAATCAGAAGCCTAAGGAAGAATGGAATAAACCTCATATTGAGAGAGGTGGAAGCTCACAAAAAGGGAAATATGTTGGATAGAGAAGACAGTATGCTAATCAGAGAGGAGAGTATGCTGATAAAAACATTTTTCCTCATACTAGAGGTAGAGGAAGAGGAAGAAGTGGAGTGATAAAATGATTTACGTGTGGAAAGGTCAGACATAAGTCTTATGAATGTCTATACAAGAACAAAGAGGAAGGAGAGGCTCACATTGCCGAAGCACAGAGGTGAAATGTTGAGGCAGAGGATGCTGAAGGTGGAAGATTGTTGATGATGTGAAAAGTTATTTTGACACCAGAGAAGGAAGTGGAGAGTTCGTTTCAAAGGAACATACTTTTTCAGACTGCTTGCAAGACCAAGGACAAGGTATGCAAGGTCATTGCAGTAGCACATACAATCTTGTTTCAATGGAGATGGTAGAAAAACTAGAGTTGGAGACGATTGATAATCCAAGCCCATACAAAGTTTTGTGGTTGCAAAAAGGACATCAGGTAAATGTCACTAGGAAATGCTTATTTGAGTTTAAAATAGGGGGGTATAAAGATGAAATACTTTGTGATGTTATTCTTATGGATGTTTGTCATCTATTGCTAGGTAGACCATGGCAATATGACAGGAATGTGATTCATGATGGGAGAATGAACACATACACCCTTGCGAAAATTGGGAGAACTCACATGCTGTTGCCGATCAAAGATAAAGAAATAAAACCAGAGGTGAGAAACACTGTAATTCTCATGAGTGGGAAGGAATTTCTTACAGAGGTTAAGAAGAAAGAGGAACCACAATTCATTGTGGTCAGGAAGCCAAAGATTGTTTTAACTAGCACAAGGGTAGATGATTTACAAGAAGAGGTTCAGGAACTACTGGAAGATTTCGTTGAGATAGTAGTGGACGAACTACCTTGTTCGTTGCCATAGATTATAATTATAAGTCATCAAATTGATATCATACCTAGAGCTAGTTTGCCAAACAAAACAGTGTACAGATTGACGCCGTAGGAGAATGAAGAGGTCAAAAGACAAGTCCAGGATTTGTTAGACAAAGGTTTGGTCAGAGAAAGCTTGAGTCTGTGTGTTGCTCTGATAGTCCTCAGTATGAAGAAAGACGGAGGCTGGTGGATGTGTACTGACTCAAGGGAAATCAACAAAATATCCATCAAGTATAGATTTCCATTGCCAAGGATGGATGATTTGATGGATTTCTTAAGTGGAGCCAAATTTTTTTAGAAAATTGATTTGAAAAGTGGATATCACCAGATTCATACGAGATAAGGTGATGAATGTAAGAAATCCTTCAAGACTAATGAAGGGTTGTATGAATGGCTTGTTATGCCATTTGACTTAACAAATGCACCAAGTACTTTCATGAGGTTGATGAACGAAGTCCTGAAGGATTTCATTGGAAAATTTTTCATTTTGTATCTTGATGACATACTGATTTTCAGTAAAACAAAGGCAAAGTATCTAAAACATTTGTCTATAGTGATGCAGAGATTACATCAAGAGAAGTTGTTGATAAACATGAAGAAATCTTCATTCATGAAGACAGAGCTCATTTATTTGGGTTTTGTTATTTTTGTAGATAAATTGAGGATGGATCCAGATAAGGTGGAGGTAATTAAGAATTGGCCATCACCAAAGAATATCTTTGAAGTTTGAAGTTTTCACAGATTGGCTAGTTTCTACAGGAATTTCATCAGGAATTTCAGTGGAATTAGTGCACTGATGATGGACACAGTGAAGAAGAGACACAAATATTTTCACTGGATGGAAGAGGCTGAGAAAAACTTCAATTTGTTGAAAAGGAAAATCACAGAACAACCAATTTTGGTGTTGTCGGATTTCAAAAAGACATTTTAGGTAAAATGTGATTGAAGTGGATTTGCAATAGGGGCAATCTTCAGCCAAGAAGATAGGCTGATAGCATACTTCAACAAGAAGCTGAATGAAGCGAAAGTGAAATAATCCACGTATGACAAGGAGTTCTATGCTATTATCCAGGCATTGAAGAAATGGAGACATTACTAAATTCCTAAGGAGTTTGTCTTCTATAGTGATAATCATGCATTGCAATTTGTGACTCAATAGGAGAAGTTGAATCAAAGACATGTTAAATGGGTTGAATATATGCAAAATTTTACTTTTGTGATTAAACACATTTCTGGAACTGCTAACAAAGTTGTTGATGCTTTGAGCAGGAAATGTTTTCTATTACAAGAGTTCAGAGTCAAAACATTGGGTTTTGATGATCTCAGGGACATGTACAGAGATGATCCAGATTTTAAAGAGGTGTATGAAGCAGCTGAGAATCTAATTCTTAGGGATAGAATCTAATGGGAAAAATACATGATCCAGGAAGGATTACTGTTTAAAGGTAATCATCTTTGTATTCTGAAATGCTCCATGAGGGAGAATTTGCTGAAGGAGAAACATAGTGGAGGATTGGCTGGACATTTCGGTCATGACAAGATGTTTGCAAAGTTGAATGAGTCATATTTTTGGCCAAGAATGCGAGCAAACATCAAAACATTGGTGGACATATGTTGAATTTGTCAACATTCAAAAGGAAAGAGGCAGAATGTAGGTTTTTATCAACCATTACCCATACCTGACAGGCCATGGGATGCAGTCAGCATGGACTTCATATTGGGGTTGCCAAGAACACAAAGAGGTTTTGACTCAATCTTCGTGGTAGTGGATAGATTTTCCAAAATGGCACATTTCATTCCATGTCAGAAAACTAGTGACACAACTCACATTGCGAACCTATTTTTCAAAGAAGTCATTTGACTTCACGGCTTACCAAGGAGCATAGTTTCAGATCGAGGCACCAAGTCCATAAGACACTTCTGGAGAATCTTATGGAAAAAGATAGAAACAAATTTTTCATTTAGTTCATCTTATCATCCTCAGACTGATGGGCATATAAAAGTCGTGAACAGGAGTTTGGGAGACTTGCTAAGGAGCTTGGTGATAGAACACCATAGTCAGTGGGAAAACATATTACCATAGGCAGAGTTTTCTTATAATGACTCACTTAATAGGATCACATGACAGAGTCCATTTCAAATTGTTTATGGCATGAAACCAAGAGGAATTTATGAGTTGAGGGATTCAGAACAGATTGTGACTAGGAGCGCTAGTGTATAAGATTTCACAGAGGCAATGAAGGAACTTCACAACCAGGTGAAGGAATGATTGCAGAGTTCGAACCAAGAATATAAGTGAAGAGAAAATCAACATAGGAGACAACTTCAGTTCAAAGTTGGTGATTTGATCCTTGCACATTTGAGAAAGGAAAGGTTCCTGAGTGGAACATATAATAAACTGAATATGAAGAAAATCGGACCATGTAAGGTCTTGAAGAAATTTGGGGCGAATGCATATGAGATTGAATTACCCGATGGGATCAAAATTTCTCCGATATTCAATGTCTCAAATGTGTACGCTTATAAATATGAGCAAGAAGAAGCAGGTAGTGAACAACCATAGATTTAGTGGACAAAACAAATGCCAGTTGCAAAAAATCTGCAGATGGAGCGCATATTGGACAAAAGAGTTGGTAAGAGGACTAGACGAAAGAAATACTTTGAATACTTGGTCAAGTGGAAGAGACATCCAGTTGAAGCTGCCAGTTGTGAGAATGAAGAAGAAATCCAGAAGCGTGGACAGAACATGCATGAGCTCATGGACATGAGCCCATGAAAATTTTCAAGCGAGGGAGGATGATGCAGGAGCATCTCAAGGCATGCAAGAATAGCTAGTAGCAAGACATCGCAGAGATAAGAGACATCTGGAAAAGCACCGAGCATAATTTTTCAAAATGTTTTGAAATACTAATGAAGTCATTAAGTGGAGGCATGCTTGTATTATTGTAAAAGGACCTTGAGCGATCCACTCTTGTCCATAGTAGATAGGAGCCTTTATGTGTAATGAATGTAGGTAGATAGAATTTAATTCTAGATTAGATAGTTTTAGAGCAGAAGAGGGAAATGGGATATAGACACCCTCATTGTATAGTTGTAGGAGGATTGTCAAGATATATTATAGAGCATAGAGAAGAGAGCAGAGAGCTGTAGTTGAAAACACCCATGTACAGAGATTTGAATTAATAGAAAGAGCTTTGATTCAAATTCATGGTGTCATATTTGTTCTCTATGTATGCATGAATGTTATGCTCATGGATGTTTACTTTCTGTTATACATTTGCTTTATATGTTGTGTATATGATTTCATCCTTTGTGTTTGAAGTTTGATAGAGAGAGTAAGGAATGAGTTTCAATTATTTCTCTGCCTGAGTGAGTAAAATTCCTGCAAGGAGTGCAGTGAAGTTTGTCCTTAAGGAGTGCATTGACAGAAGTCAGAGTTCATCTCTGAAAGCTCAAGAGGGATAAAAATGGTTCTCATTCTCACAGAAGTGCAAGTTGAGCACAAGAGCCATGCAAGGTGTGCGCAGGTCGAGTAAAGTCTTAGAGTTTGTGAACTTGAGAAATTGTTGAAGGACTACTGCTGCAGGAAGTGCGCAGAGTCGAAGGACTTCAATTATTTGAAGTAATTGAAGGATTCTCCACAAGGATTGCGTGTGAGAGTCTTCTTTAAGACTCAGAGTTGGTGAAATATCAGGAAGGATAGGGTCTTCACAGTTTTTGAAGAAAAGCACAGAAGGTTGGTGCCTTGAGGCGTTGAAAGGAGGCATAGCAAGTTTGTGTTGTAGGTGGTAAGTTCTGCAGAGAAATATTTGGTTAAATTCATAGGAATTGTCTAGGAAGAAATGGACAGTCGAAATTCTTTGATAAGAATTCACGAAGTGACAAGAGATGTCAAATCTTGTAGAGAAGCAGGTATGTTACAACGAGCTTTCCTCAAGTGTAAGTTCAGAAGAAATCAGGGCCGTAGGATCCAAGTCAGCCAGGGCCATTGGATGGATCATGAAAGGCAAGTAGCAAAGTGGCGAGTGGATCAGAGCCGTCCATATGGGAGTGGACAGGTGGCATAGTCACCGAGAGGTCAGAGTCCCATTGACCATTTCGGGGTTTTGTGAATTGAGGAGATGAAGGCTTAGCATTCAAATTCATGAAGTCGTGAAGTCCAAGAACTCCAAAAAGGCAGGAAGTTCCATCATGGGACCTGCGAAGAAGACATGTTATAATTTCTCCATTTCACATATCAGAGGATAAAAGGTCAAGAATTTCATTCTGAAATTCCAGAAGCGGTGAGAAGAGAAGTCGTGAAGTAATCTAAGACATCCATCATAGGAGGATAGGTGTCAGAGATCAGAGGATCTCGTGAACTTAGAGGTTCGCTAGGTGAGAGCACAAAATTTGGGTGCTCGAAGTTGCGTGAAGAGAAGTCGCGAAGTAATTTAATCCATCCATCGAAGGAGGATAGGTGTCAGAGATCAGAGGATCTCGCGAACTCTGAGGTTTGTTGGGTGAGACCCCAAAATTTGGGTGCTTGAAGTTGCGAGAAGCGAAGCCGCGAAGTGTCGAGGTTGCACCTAAGAGAAACATGGAAGAACCACATGGTGGGCCCAAGAAGTGGACCAACAGACACACATCAGACATTCAGAGGATTCAACACCCTGTTGACCTCTTGCGTCTCAGGGACTCAGAGGAAAAGGGATTGAAGGTTGGACCTTTGAACTCGTGAAGGCGTGAGAGGCGAAAGGTGATAGTGCTTAGCCTAGCCGGAAGTCACGCAAAGAGGTCACTGACAAAGGGAGAGTTGTACCCATTTCGCAATCTGGGTTATCACGGGATCGCAGAGGAAGAGTCGAAGGTCACGACTTGCAAACTTGCGATATCATGAACCACAAGAAAGAACTTGTGGATCTATTAGAAAGGGGATTCCAGAAGAGAATCCAAAAGAGCCGATCTGACTTGAAGGGTATATAGAATGATCTTGTGAGTGGATCCTTGACCTGAGGGCCGAGTGGGTCTACACCAAAAAGGTGTCATGAAACAAATTATGTCCATGATATATGAAGACATAGAAAATGAAGTGGCCTTCCCATTTTCCTTCTATGTCCGATATTCTTTAATACGACTGGTTAAACTATCTGACAATAGTTTAGCCTAGTCGAAGGAACAACCTTTAGTGACTGTATGAATCAGAGGCACCCACGGAAGAAAGAAATGTGTGCTGTCTTCCCTCCGATAGAATCTTCAAGTCATCATTGCTATGTACTTGAATTGTGGTTCCAAAGAAGAGATTTAGTAAACTCCATTACTGTCTACCCTGAACTTTTCGGGGTGCAAGACCCAATCCTTGATCAGATCAAACAAGTTTTTGCCATATTGCTCACATTCCTTCAGCTTAAAACTTTTTAGAAACTCAGAATTGTGTGAGAAGTTTTATGTGGGTGGCAATTGGTGCATCACCTGTAATTGTTCTGGTCTAAAACTCCCGACAATCACTTTCTTCTCATTGATAATGGTTGTGGTCGGGATATCCACATGATCCAATGCCCATCAGATCATATCATAATATGGAAGGAGTCTTGGCCTGGCCGCTATGTTATGAATCTCTGATTTAATGATGATCTTGTATTTAGTGGCCAAGTCGTCTCTCTCATTATCACTGGCATCATCTGAATAGTTAACCAATTCAAACTAGAACCTCAGAGGCGTATGACCAGGTTCTGACATAATCAATACTTCAGGGTGAAGTATCAAAAATACTATCCATGCCTTTCCCTGAACTCTCAGCACTCGCCTTGGAAGCTTTTCATGGGGCCATGATAGAGGACTTTGACTTAGTTCTCCTGCAGTAAAAATGTGTATACATACAGAAATTAGCTCAGTGAGAGAAGCTTCTTTGCGCAAGATAGAAATGGAATTTGAAATAATGAGAGAAAGAACTCTATCTCCCGACCATTTAAAACCCCGGTGTCCTTACGAACAGAATGATCAAATAAATTTTTGGGTAAAGATCTTGCCATAAAAGCAACCTCTTTACCTATCAGTTCAAATAAATGCCATAAATTCTGACGGGTGACACAAATTGGCACAAAACATTTAAAATTAATCCTTAAACGGAGTGCGTTAAAATTTGTATTAATTTACTGATTAATCTGGTTCAACTTTTTAATTTAAACTTTCTTTAATTGTTAATCACCTTTTTCGATGTTCACCGTATCGGGAGATTTTACTTCTAGCTTTCGACCCCTTAAAACCTGAGATCACGAGGGCGCGATCTAGTTAAGAAAAAACATAATCCTGATTAAGTATTTAATTAATCACGTTTAATTAATATTGTGACTTCGCGACTCGAGGCTGTGAAGGTAGAGTTTCTTGGAAAAGTGTATGCTGACTCATGAAATCCCGATAGAGTTTAACTATGGTAAAATTATTCACCCCTGACACTATCCTGGGTAACCTGTGTGAATGTCTTGCGATTTTGCCTATCAAAGTTATGATGGTAAGACTTTTGGGGAGGGCGAACGTCGAGATGCGAAATCCAGATAGCACCTAACTAAGGTTTAAGGAAATTTACTCTCGGTGCTAACCTGGTTAGTATTTCAAGTTTATTTTGTGACTTCGTGCATCAGGGCTTAGAAACAGTGTGACTTGTAACTCCCGAAACGTGATATCCCAAGGTAGAGAAAAGTGAAAAAGCTTGTTCAACAGTTAAATGGAAATGGAATTAGGAGTATAGCGACCATCACCACTTTGCATATTGGGGATAATAATATTTTCAGTGGGTAAAGTTCACGAAGTAAAAGACAACTTAAATGGAAAACCTTTGATTGTAAAAATTACACTTAAACTAGTTGAAAAAGGAGGCTCCAACAACCCCAACACATAGATTCTGGCTGATGATAGTTATGTATCCTAGTTTAACATTATGTCCACTAGTGTTTTAACCTTGTTGCTAAGGGTTACATCATTTACACATTTCTTTTTATAACATATTTTTTACACTAATATAGCATGCATAACATGGGTATGTTGTAACCCTAGTACTTATGCTATGGACATTGAAAATCATAGGTACAAATTTAACAATTTAAATATATGACTCTGATATATTATTACAAGAATATTAATTTTTTTTACTCACATACACAAGTATATTATTACAATGAGTCTCTAAATTCCTTTTTAACATTAAGAAAATCCAAAACCCTAACCCCGGAAGATGAAAAACCAACAGTTTTGTGGACCCCGTTTTGGGTTGTTTGGTGTATCAACTTCCCTGGGGTGTAACTTTGGCATACTATCTCTGGGGAGAAAAATAGCTCATTGTAAAGGTATCATCAAGGATATTCATTTTGGGGGGCTCAATAAATCCATTGAATAGTATTGAGGTGCTCTATCCAAAAAAAAAGTCATTTAGGCACTCAAAATGGCCTCTAAAGTTGAGGAACTAAAAAAATGCTAAAAATAGTAAGTTTCCAGAAGAGTGTTTTTTGCCAATTGGAATAGGTGGGTGGCCATTGATATCCACCTAGATTAGGAGATTATAGATTTGTTTTGGGGGACTCAATATCCCTCCCAAGGAGGAAGCAGGGATTCATAAATCCCCATACTTTTCCGAGGTGTTACTAATTAAAACATTAATCCTATTGGTAGCTATTTCTTGTGTCATATTTCATGTTTTCTTTTCATTATAAACATGCTTAGTTTAGTTTTATTTTCTTGTTAATTTTTTTTCTATTTTCTCTTTGGTTGATCCACTAACCAACTAACAAACTTTTGTGTTGTCTTTTTTTCTTAACTAGATAGTTAAGTTCCTTGTTTTCTGTCACCCAAGTGGAAAAATAACACTACTAAATTTGAACATTTTTGTGACAAAGTAGGGACGGAGTTTCGTTGGAATAGGGTCATTGTTGCAACCAAAATGATTTTTTTTTTTGTCAGAATAGATTTGTCGGTCTAGCGACTACACATGGATCTTCGTTGGACTAGCGACCGGGGAAAAGAAGCCTATAGACAATAGGGAAAAGTTACCATTTGTTGGTCCATCCACCAAGATTATTCATTCTAGCGACCCACTTTAATTGCAAGCCTTGGTAGCATCTCTAAGGAAAACATAACCTTGGTCACTCTAGAGACCATAATTTGTCGGTCTAGAAACTAATGTTAGTCGGTCTAACGACCCACTTTAGTCGCAAGCCTTGCTAGCATCTCTAAGAAAAACATAACCTTGGTCACTCTAGCGACCATAATTAGTTGGTCTAGCGAGTAATGATAGTCGATCTAATGACTAATATTAGTCATAAGAGCGACCAAGACAACCCCTGAAAAATTAGTCAAGCGACCAAATGGCTATACAAGCAACAAACTTGTTCATCGCTAGAGAGACTAATGTGGGTTTTTTTTTTTTAAACAAATATGCCATTCACAAAGGAATAATGTTCAGGCTCTGTTAGCAATCAAAAATCATTTTGTAATATTTCCCAAATCACATGATAAGAGGATCATTAGGTATAAGAGTTATTTTTAAATCTTAAAGTTTTAGAGGTTTTGAAAAAGGATCAAATTCACATAAATTCAATTAAATGAGGATTTCACCTCTAAAAATAGGCCAAAGTTTAATTTTATCTTTCAGTGGATAAATGTGAAATTTATAGTTTAATGAGTCGCTAAAAAGCTCTGACTTTTGGTGGCTAAAAGGAAAAAATACATGACTAGTAAGCCGCTGAAATCTCTA
This sequence comes from Picea mariana, assembly GCA_032191745.1. Lineage (NCBI taxonomy): Eukaryota > Viridiplantae > Streptophyta > Pinopsida > Pinales > Pinaceae > Picea > Picea mariana. Next base: position 30,724 of record JASDQU010738274.1, read on the forward strand.
AAGAGTCCAGATCAGTCTTCTTTCTACCCAATTCACATTTTTCCATTTCCATAATTTGTGGGAATGATCTCAAATTGAAGACAATAATTTTATTTTAAAATATTAAAGTTTTAGACGTTTTGAGAAAGGCTCAAATTCACATAAATTAAATAAAATGAGGATTTCACCTCTAAAAATAGGCCAAAGATTAATTTTATCTTTCAGCGGCTAAATTTGAAATTTATAGTGTAATGAGTCATCGAAAAGATATGAATTTCGGTGGATGAAAGTCAAAATACATGACTAGTAAGCCGTCAAAATCTCTGAAGAGTCCAGATCGGCCTTCTTTCAGCCAAGATCATGTTTTTCTATTTCCAAAATCTATGGGAATGATCTCAAATTAAAGATAATAATTATTAGAAGCTAGATAATTCTCTTCATCAATTTTTGAAGGCATATGGTAAGTTAATGAAGCCAAATGGCATGTTTATTCTTGACAGAAATTGCCAAGCCATCAAAGACAAATTTTGAAATCTGTGATTTTCACCAACAAGCTGCCAAATAATTCTCCAGGTTGTCAAATTCGACTTATGATGATAATATTGGATCATTTGTGATAAAAGATCAAATTGCTTATGTTTATTTTTGGTATTTCAGATCCATTAAATTAGGATCTTGAAAACTTGATGTAAAGGCTATAAAAGTCTAAGAATTATATGACACCAAATGGGGGGGAAACAGTCTGAGGACTGTGGTTCTATTCTTGAAGACTTGTAAATTTCATCCTTTGGAGATGTCCATGAATATATCTTGACACCAAGATTCTTTCACTTTGTTTGTTTAGTTTTCATATCCTTTCTTTCCAAATTTATGTATACTCAATGACAGAAGGCTATCATTGGTATATTAGACTTATATACATTGCTTCTTATGTTTGTCTTAGTGCCAGATAGCTTTCATCCTATCAGTGCACTCATAAGCTTAAGTTGCAAGTATTTACTTATTATGTCTGGTCATCTACTATATAAAAATCTTATATATGTTTTTGTTGGTATGAATAAGTATCTTACCTATCGTTACTAGCCATTCACATATTCCTTTGTGTAGGTATTTCTTGCTAGCATAATGAGGCTTTTCCATGTTTTCACACATTGATTAAAACTTTCTGAGCAACATAGTTGAAAGCCTTGGTCTTTAAAGTGACCCATGTATTTCTAAATGGATGTGAGTTTATAATGTCATCCGATTTGATCATTTTTCCTCCATAGTTTATTGATCTATTTAAGATACCAAGCGTACACTATTCTACAGTTAGGGAGTGATTTTTCGGAGAGATAACACTTTCACTATGTACTTGGGAGCTAAAACTGCAGTCAATTTTTAGATACAATTAGGATGAAAAACAATTATGAACTATGATTACTACTTGCCAATATCCCCATAACATTTTTTCATGCAAGGAAAATAATTTTATTTCATGATAAATCAATGTTGAACCTATATTATTGAAAGAGTTAATAACATACTTATTTTACCAATTTCAACAACCATTTTATAAATTTCATCTAGGCAAATATCAATATAGTGAGTAGAGCCAGAATAGATTGGTGTCCACTTTTCTATAAAATCACGATCTGTTACATGTTTTCCTTCATGGTTCACTATGTTAAACAACCCACCAATGGAAAATTTGCATACTGAGGGCACGTCTTTCACCTGTGTACATTGATTCTTTATTTCTTAAAACAACAAAGAGTGAAAATATATCATATTTCACATAGACCATGATATGACAAAAACTACATACAATGAAATAATGAAACACTCTTTCATGTAAACTCATATAAAAGATATTCAATGAATTATTCAAGGAAATGTATGTGACAACGAGATATTCACTTAAGTGTGAAAATGCGACATCTGTTTGTGTTTGTATATAATTCCTAGAGAATGATGCTTTCAATCTCAAGAATAATGCAAGTATTCAAATTATTATGATCAATCAATGACTAAATTTTAATGATATACACAATTGCCTAATAGAGAACAATAATTTTCTTTGAAGTATCTATGAGTTTGATCAAACTAATTTCAAGACATAAATATTTCAAAGCCACAAAATGTTTCATATGTTTCAATCCAATAATCCAATAGTATCCTTCTCATTTCATTACATATCATAAGTTGGGAATGTCTATTTGAATTCAATTCAATATGTATTAGTCCTACTTTTCCTAATTATGCAAATGCAAATGATATGTAACCCCTCCAAATGCACACAAGTTAAGATTTTTAATGTTTCTTATGTATGTAGATTGTAGGTTATGTTCCCCATGAATTATCTTTGTTAAAAACAAATTAAATGTGGTTGGGAATGACTATGTTCACGCAGTCATAATTGAAGGTTTTACTATGATTTTGGGTGGAGAGTTTGGGAGGTGTTTTAGGTAGAGTGACTATGAGGTATGTGAGTTTTTTTTTAGGGGTGTGTCAAGGTGGAATAGGGTCTTAAATGGAGACTTCATGACAGTCAGTAGTAAGCGTTTCTATAGGTATCCATGGGGTGTCTAAATGTTTAGGAGATAGGGTTAATGGCCTTGTGTTAGGGAGATAATGGCCTAGGAATGAAAGGGGAGATATCCTAGGGTGATGTAGTATGAAAATAGGTCAAGGTTGGGTAGGTTGGGGCTGCAAAAATAGCTTAGGAAAATCAAATGGTAGACAGTCTTGAGGATGGATGTGAGTGTTTTGGATAGTAGGAGAGAGGCGTAGAGATATTGCGTTAGGAGTATAATAGTTTAGAGTGGTGGCTAGGTTATGGTAGGTTGATAATGAATATGGACAACAAACTTCACAAAGAGTGTTGTCCAAAGGAAATTCCTTGAAACACTTTTAATATTTACCATTCCAATAAAGTTGTGTTCAAACCAAGCATGTGTATTATTAATGTCAACACCACCTAAGTATCAATTCTTGATCTTATCAAAATGCTGACATATAAGAATCTTATTATTAACTGGACCTAAGTAATGCCTCCCTTTAAATGAATATTATAAATAACTACAAAAAAAAATGATCCCCATTTTACTAAATGTATGGCATGTTTCTTTCTTTTGGGGAGATTCTCAAGGTGCAATGGATATTTTCTTTACAAATGAATGATTATGGATTTATTGGAAATCATTTTCTTGATCCTTTTTTATGTTAGGATACCAGACTTCTAATTTTTTGTTTTTATGAATGAAAGTACCCAATAATAGGGAAATGTAAGAATACCAAGATATGATAATTTTATCAATGTTCACTAATGACCTCAAAGGTAGGTCAATGGGACTCAAAAGTACAATTGAGTAGTGATCCATTATGGGATCATAGTAACATCTCCTAGAAGTTGAATTATAAAACAAAATAAGTTAAACTACTAAAAACGAGAAATGACAAAATGGAAATTTCATATGTAACATGAAAAAAATATGATCATCCTCGTTACAAGATGAATCCCTTGATGTCACTACAAAAATAGTACTAAAAGTATAGAAGGGAGAAAATGATTTCCCCGGTGAGTCACCAACCACAAATTAGTCAATTCATTGCCTGGAAATGTCTTTAGGGGAGAGTCAATATTTGAGAGGACTTGACTATGTAACCATGGGTGAAATTAAAAATACATAGAGATTGAAGGTTGGTTTCATGAAGGGGGTTTGTAGTGGAAAATGAATTGTGATAAGAAAGAGATATCCTCAAAATGCTAGTGGGTTTTAAATATCCTATTCATAGTCTGGACAAAGACAATACACACGTCATTACTAAACTCAATTGAATGATTAGAATTTCTTTCCATTGCTACAATTAATCACCACACAACACATAAATCTAAATTATGGCATCAACTAGGACTCAAATCCAAATTTAAGAAAAATATCATTTCCTTATTTATGATAAATGATTATAAGTTGCATTTAACTATAGGGACCATAATTACAATTGCGTTCTTTTCACAGGTTCAACTATATCATTAGCTCAAGGAAATATTTAATAAACAAGTGGCCAAAAGAACAAACCCACACAAACATGGTGACAACAACAATTGCAAGGTATACTTATATGGAACTTAGTGTCTAAATCTAGTTAGAAGGGACATGATCCAAGTTATTGGATTTAGTCAGTTATATTGGTATGTTGTTATAGACATTGCAATAAATTAAATGATATATTAATCACCCCAAAACATCCAAGAATAGGGGACTGTGTCAGAGTGAATCTATATCTAGCATTAAAATGGTGGGACTATCTTTGTAATAGTTATTTCAGTGCTAAATTTAGTGCCAAGTTAGTAGATTTAGTAGCTTTAGGGAGCTATAAAGATTAGGTATAGATGTCTTGCATTAGGCCACTAAGAGTATAGGATTTCTAGGCTTAGGATGTAGGCTAGGTTTAGGGTGGGCCGAGGTATGTAGGGGTAGCCTAGGTAAGGTTAGGAGTTTCGAACCTCCTAGGAGGAGCAAGAAGCATATGAAGAGGATGATGAACCTCAGGGTCACCAAATTCAGTGTGTAATACATTGATTTAGGCTAGAAACACTATTGGATAGAGAGACATACCTTGGGGATTGTACCCACCACCATGCATCCTTAACACTCGTGGAGTCAACTTAACTTTGTCTTCTTAAATTCAAATTTCCTAAAACAAATCATTGATATCCACATTCATTACGAAATATCATGATAGTCATAAATCAACCAAAAATCACCTGAAACCTGTCCGTAAAAAGTTCCATACTTTTGAGTGATGGGGTGCCTCCAATGTTTCTCCTCTCCATCCGCGATTCATCACATGACTTAATTATATTTCAGAATAGTAATTAAAGATGTAACAACCTCTTAAAATTAATTACTAAAGACAAATACCTAAATGAGCTTCTGTTCATTTCGTGAATAAATTATTTTATACTAAATAGGACCAACCACGTGAAGGTGGAAGTTATTTTGGCCCCTCCCCCCATCTCACATCACTCTCATTTCCCCATACACAATCTATATAGATTTTACAACTATAATTATAAATGAAGGTAACATTAAATGTAAGCAAAAAATATTCATCGCCATATGCTAAAGCGAAAAACATGAAAGAAAATAACATTCATGACATGTAGGAAAACCAAATACATTGCATTGGACCAGAAATATATTGGATTTATATTAATAATAAAATGCCTAATCATTTGTTTTTCTTATTCTTCTTCTTCTTCGTCTCCATGAAAGTACAAATTAAGTCATCATCATAATTTAATTGATCCCCCATAGTTATTGGGCCATCTTGAAGTGTTGCATCATCAGTACTCAACACCTCATGCCATGATGAAATTCTAGTATTTTGGAGTGGAGGTTGAGGATGCACATCATGGGCATCCACTGCTACAACAACAAAATAAATTCAAGTGATTTTGTTATTCACTATTCCTAGGGCAATTTAATTAATAAAGATTTAGTTACAATGTTTTATACCTTGATTAGCCAGTCCAATAGAAACAATAGTTGGTGGCCGCATTGTTCTTTTTACGCTTGTTGATCTCCACTCTCGATCAACATCTACATGCTCTGTCATATGAGACAATACAAGTATTTAGTACAGAATATACCCTAAATATTAATACTCATTAAAAAATAGAAAAACATTAAAAATGAGCGCATAACACTATGTAATTGTCATTCGGCAACAACACTTGAATAAATATGGGGGCTGGTAGGTGGTTCATCGGTCGGTACATCAGGAGAATTGGTAGCATTTTTATTCTCCTGAGAATGTGGAAAAGACACACATTATTTTACTTTTTAAATGAATAAAAAATATATTTTACATTACAAGTAATCAATGAGTAAAAACTAATCGACAAGTTTTTAATTTCATTTTATTTACCACGTCCTTCAGAGAGACACATGGTGATTTCCCCAAGCTTATTCATTGTTCCACCATGCCATCAAAACCCTACATGAACTTGACCTTTAGATATTCTTTTGTGGCTTGGTCGTTGAAAATATCCCCCTGCATTGAACAATATCAAAATCATTAGTCACTAGCTACAATGAATTACATATTTTGTGATGATGATAAAAAAAAAGTAAAATGTTTAGGCACTTACAACCTGTGCCTTCAATCTCACGTGACCACCTTGGCCTAGTTAATGTTGGTCATGTTTCTTTTGTCTTGCCTTTGTTGCCTTGGAAGTGTCTTGGAATCTACATAATATTTTTAAATATGTTAGGTATTGATTTTTTTCCTCATAAAGTAAACAAAATACCATCATAGTAAATTAAAAACACCTCTTACCTTCCAGGGCCAAGTGGTTTCTTCCCTTGTGCTTTCATCGCTAATTCTCTTGCATCAAGAATAATTTATTTCCACTCCCTCTCAGGGACAACGAAAGGGCGTTTTCACTTGGGGTCCTGTACTAATTTATTCCTATACGCCTCTCTAACATGTTTCAAATTATTGCTGATCCTTTTTAGGACTTTCGGCTTATTGAACGAGTCACCAAACTCGCCAACCTGTCTGAAGATAAGAAGTTTTTTCAGTTTGGAACTTTGTCGATTCCATCATAGTCGAATGGTCAGCCCAAAAAGTTATAATGCATAGTCATGCAAACTATTGTAGAACACATTGTTTCCTGTAAAACATCATCATTATGAGTAATTTAAATCCCTCATTTGTGATTGTTTAAACAATTGTATAACATGAATCTCGATAAAGACATATATTAAATAGCTGGTAGCTGTACTATTTTTAGAGGAACCATGTCCTGGTCGACCAAAAATGATATTGTTGTTGTTGTTGTGCTTTGGATACATGTAGCACTAGGGTAACAATCAACAGAAGAGTGATCAGTTCCATGACCATGTACACCACCTGCATGATCTGGCATGTGCTATGGGGGCGTGGCATCACCCTAGAAGGTATAGAATCGGTATCAGGCGACACACTTGGCATGGAAAATACCCTAGTGGCTACATGGCCATGCGGGTTTGTTGTTGTAGTCCTGCTTCTACTACCAAGACCTTCCCCTTCCCCTCTCATCGATCTCACAAAATTCTACAATGAGAAATATGTGTTAATTGCATATATCAAATTACAAAATTTAAAACCAAAAATTGATATTGTTATATGACATGACTTACACCATAATTTCCTATCTTAACACATAATTCAACTATCCTTTGGAAATCCTCAATAGTTTCCGGCCCAGCAGCGAACAAATCCCATAATTCACTATTGGCGTTTCTTAGGGACAAACCTATTGTCTGCAAGGGGTCTCTAGAATAAAATATCTCTTCATTGCTTATATATTCATCATTTTTGTCGATGAGGTGCTAGGAACAAGGCCTTTGCCTCGATCACCACTTTGACAGAATTTCAAGAAGAATGTTAGTACATGAAAGAAATATTGAAAAAACAATATATGAAATAATGGAATATTGGCAAATATTATCAAATGAAACATTCACACATACAAATTAGCAAATATTTGGAAATGAAACATCGAGCAAAAATTAGCAAATGGAACATTTAGAAATAAAATAAAATTTCATCACAAATGAAACATTCACAAATTAAGTAATCCCTTTTTATGTTTGGGTATAATGGGTTGTGTACCGTAGAAAAAGAATACGTTCCTGGGTCGACTTGATTCAGATTGTAATCGACCAGTAACTCTTTGCTTGTCGTTATTTTTTTCACCGCACATACAAATATCTTATTACTTTCATGCTCCTAAAAAATCCAGTTGGGTTCCTTTCTTGTTGTCCCAGGCCTTGTACTATTTATAAGACCTGAAATATTCCCGATTCCTTTGGCCTTCCATCAATATACATGGTTTCTCCTTTATTTTTATTAATGTCTTTCCACTGCATATAATTTGCAACAAGTGTGTATCTCTGCATACTAGGCATATATTGGAGTAGCCTCGACCATACTCCATAAGTGTAACATGGTCCAACATACTCAAACAATTCAACTAATTTTCCATATTTTACCTTTATGCCGTCCATGAAGAATAAACCAAGGCCATGGATGGATGACGGAGCAATGCGATACATCCTCTCATTAACACAGAAGTCGGTGTCCAACTCTGGCAGTTCCTTGGGTGCCCACTATTTCAGTAGGTGTTTGTACCTCAAGGGAACCTCGATGTCACCTATGCTCGCATCGTCATAAGAGAATGTTCCTCCTTCACCAAGAAATAATTTCATGCGCCTACCAAACTTTCTTCTGACCTTTTCACCTCTAGTTGATTTTGCCTTGTAACATGTGTTGGATATGTTTTCCCTTGTCCCTCTTGAAATTTCATTGCTCGAGTTGGATGATAGGTCTAATAGATACATATTTGGTTGTACCTACACTCCATCAAGGGAGAAGGAAACGTTAGGCCAATGATCTTCATATTATAGTATAGCTAAAGATAAACATTGAAAAGATAACTTGACATGTAAGACTTTTGCATCTAGGGTTGGAGCCCAACCTCTAAGAAACACAAAGTATTTCTTCACTCAGTATTTTGGGTAGGTGTTCAGCCAAGAGAACAACACTTATTAAATGTTGTAGAAACTAATCATGTTGGGTGGGAATTGAGCCAAAAGAATTAAACTAATTCTTCTAATATTTGTTGGGGTGGAAGGAAGATCTCAAAATAAACCAACACTATACATCACGAGATCCCATATTTAGTGATGTAGCTCTAAGCATTGGCATTCTATCTAATCAAACTTTTGGTAAGTTTTTAGAAACATATTAAAGAGCACCAAAACTGCTATAATTTATTCCCTGAGAATATAGCAAAGAAACAATGGACCCTATCTAATTGAACTACATGGTATAGTTATCTCAATTTTTCAAAGTTACAACCTAGCCAAAGATTCTCCCTTGTTTCAACATAGTCCTTTGGTTGATTAGGAGGACTATCACTAAGGAAAGGGATATATACTTAGCTAAGAATATAAGGCTTTCCTCGTACACCCCACACACTATGAAAACCATTTCCAAGATTCCATATCTTAAGGTAATTTTGGACAAGGAATTTGTGTAGGTATCTGCAAGCAAGCATGACCTAATGAAGGTGATTGTAATTATGTGGGAAGACAAAATAAATAATTTAGAATTTCCCATCTAATTTGTATCCCGCCTCTAATTTATGATAACCCATGAAGGATTTGACCATGCTAGTGAGTAGTTTATATGGTGAAAAGGATTTCTCTTATATGAAGAAGCATTGGGTTCCCTCGATACACCAAATGTTGAAGAAGGAAGTTGTAATATAGATGACTAGAGAAAATGATTGTTATATTTGAGTAGAACAAAGGTAGAAAAAGACCTTATAGAATTTTTTCACAAGTGATAGTGTCTATTTTAACTCCATAGTGAGTCCATGCTTCTTTGTAAACAACAAGGTGCATTGCTCATTTTTTTGTTGGTTTTTCCCAAATAAGGTTTCCCATAGTACATATTGTCATTCCTTGTGTTGGTGTGCTCATTTTACTAATATATGTTCTCTCTTATATTCTCAGTTCATTTCAATATTTTGACTAATATACTTGTAATATTACATTTTGATCATAAGAAACCATTGTATAAATGAGTATAATCTCATGGTATTTTGTAGTAGAATTTAAGATGTCTTATAACAAAGTATCCAATGTAATACCCATGATAGACTATAGTTTATATATCATATTGGTATCAGAGAAGTTTTGTATGGGGTTTCCATGGAATATTGTAGGATCTAAAAAATGATGGAAAGAAACTAGCTCCAATCACTATTCATGGTGTATGGATATTGTATCATTCAAAAGGATGACCTAGAGGAGACATTTGCAAGAATGGAAGTGTGTGTCTTTGACATCTTCATAATATGGAAATTTTAATGTCGTATCTATAGAGTAAGATTTTGGTAATGTTGGACAAGGAATTTGTGTAGGTATTTTCAAGAAAGAATGACCCAATGAAGGTGATTGTAATTATGTGGGAAGATAGAAGAAATAATTTAGAATTTCCCATCTAATTTGTAGTCCACCTCTAATTTATGAGCTATCAAAAATTGTGGAGATATGGTATTTGGATCATTACAAACATTTTTGCGAGGTGTTATTAGCTCCTATTTATGTTATGCTCTTTTATAAACCATGCCCAATATTCTTTAATGGAAACATAGTTGTGTTAGGGCTGATCAACAATTGGTACATAGAAGGATATGGCAATTATATCCAAATCTATAAGTGCACCTAATCTTTGCATATATTTCTTAATCACATCCTAGGTAGATTAGTAATCATGGATGTATCTTACCAAATCGTCGAATTTGGATCCTACACAGAATTAAAGGAACACAATAAATGCATGCTTTCAACATACCCTCTCACCATTAGATATTTTATTATGAAATATTTCATTGCAATCTTGGTAAAACATGACTAGATTGAATTCTACATATTGCATCTCAATATTTTTAAAGTCCATGACCTACTAGACAATATTTTTTACCACTTCAAGCATTAATGCTTAGGTTGGACATATTTCCACCAAGAATTCCCATAATAAGAATGCCCATAAGAAGAGCGACGATGAGATAATATAATAAGGGGGGCATACTTAGACTATGGGCTATATTATGGAAGCTTATTACTCTTCCACGCTTCCTACAAATTAGCACAAACTAGGTAGGATCTATTCCACATACTAGGATCTCTTCTAGACAAGTGGTTCAGGGATTCCTATCCTCATTCTTACATTGACGACTCCTTATTCTCATGTAGAAGAGGGATTAAGAAAAAGACTAAACCCTAAAATCTATATAAGGAATTCAGAAGATATCATAATAAGAATTCCCATAAGAAGAAGAAGCAGAGTAGGAAGGTGAGAGGGAAGAAATTGATATGCTTGGGAGGTAAATGAGAAATGGATATGCTTGGGAGGTAAATGATCATGGGAATATACCAATATGACTCATACTCAACGATTCTCTTTCGAAGGGGTAGGAAAAAATTGGAATAACATACTCAACGATTTGTTTTGGAAGAAAAGGAAGTCAAACAAAAAAATATAAAACAAATATAGATTCAACACGACACTAAATCACTATCCTACGAGGTGTGAGATCAATAGCTGAATATGGAGAAAAAATATTGTTTAGAGACTATTTTTTCATACCATAGTTTTTTCTAAGGAAGTATGTGGAATTGTAATTTATCCCGTGCACCTCTCCCTCCTCTGTGGGCCCCTCCCTCCTTCTCCCATGATCCTCTCCCTCCTTCTCCTCCTCCTCTCCCTCCTTCTCCCCTTCTACCCTCCACTCTGTGTGTGTGCCTCCTTCTTCACTACTACCCTCCACTCTATGTGCGTGCATGCATCTATTTGGGTGAGTCCAAAAATATGAGCGCGCAAATTTGTTTTCTTTTTCTTTTTTCTTTTTTTTTATGTTATTTATATATAATTTAATTTATATATTATATATTATAATATATATAAAAATTATCATTGAAAAAGGATTTTCATAATTTGGTTAACATAAAGAACAGGTAAATCTTCGGTTATTTTTAACAAAGGTTGTTTTAACCAGAACACAAAAAAGTCACGGCGCTAGGGTTTGGAGGAGCTACAATGGTAGGAGTGTCCAAGCAAAGACACCATGAGTGCACATGGGGGAGGGGATTCAGCTCCCCCCCCTCCATTATCTATTGATGATTCTTTCAGGAAGCTCATCAACAACCAAGGTAGGAAAATTCCCCCCCTTGATGTCCTAGTAGGCCTATTTTGTGGGCTATGGCCATCGAAAAAAACTACAGATGATTGAATCTAGAGGAATTGGAGTCCCCAACTTCAACAAAATGCCATCTCCTATCCAGTGGCAAGGGGATTCTTCATTTTTGAAATCATGTCAAAAGAAGGAACTCGAGGCCCCAACTTCAACACAGTGTAACCTGCTATCCAATGACAAGTGGAATTTTTTATTTTGAATCTAGGGGTCCATCTTACCCACCAATTGAAATTTTGCATGTATCTATACAAAAAAAAAGAAACAACTTCAAAATTGATATTGTTCTTGGATCGCCCCTCATCATCAAGCTTCTACTCTCTACATATATCTCTAAGGTTATATTCCTTAAAATGTGTAATGGAATCTTTATCATGAAACCCTACTTCATTTTCCATTGTACTCCATCTCTTATTTTCCCTCTCTATGTCTATATCTCCTATATATTTCCATGATGGAGTGGAGTGTAGGAGAAGGGGGAACTTCAACCTTAGGCCAATTCAATTTATCTTAATATTATTTATAGTTTCCACATATAGCTATGATATATATAGGGTAGATTTTAGACCATGTGGGAAGTGAGGCTCTTCTCTCTTGAGTGCAGGGGTTAACTTATCCAGCCTATTTTAGCATAATTGTAACACCCTATCCCTAGATTTCTTCATGGTGATTTAGTATTGCATTATGGATTCCTTCTACTTCTTCTCTAGAACTAGAATAAATTCTACATCTGAATCCATTTGGGCATAGTTTCTCAATAGATCTCTAGGCTTAGTTTTTTTATCCCTTACCCACAAGATAATGCTGATCTCCTCTTATCTGTATATTTGGGCTTGCATGGGGATACATAAGGGTTGGGAGACCACTTCAATGGATGAGGAAAAACATAATTGTTTGGGTAGAATTCACACATCAATTTTTTCTACAATTTGTTTCTACTTATCATGGCATTTGCGATAAATTTTAGTAAAGTCTCTTTGGTAATCCATTTGGAAGGGCACATATCCATCAATTTTTTGCAGTCGAAAATTATACAAATATTTTTCTCTCATGTACAATGTATACGTTAAAGAGGAATATTGAAATGACAACATATCTTCTACAATTTATGTAGCCTTAGAAATGGAGCTATCAAAGATCACAATATTTTCAACTCTTGTTTCAGTCTCATGTTTCTGCCTCTCTTATAACACTCTTAAGGTTAAATTTTGATTCTTTGATTGCTTGATCATATACATATGTTGCAATTTTAAAATATGATATATTTCTCATAGATTGGAAATTACTTTCTCACACTATGATAATGGGATAACTACTTCTCTATTGTATTCAGCTATAGTTCTTTACTTCATGATTTATACCTTCACTTCCTTCAGTATATATAGTAAGTCATATGTACTTTTCCCAACAATTATCATACTAGAAAGATCTTAGGTATATTCCATGCTTGGTGTAGGGCTAGGTGAATGAGTTCATTTTTTGTTGGCTACATGGGCTCTTGTCCTAGATCTTGGATTATTTATTTTTATATTTGTTACCACTATTTTGCTTTTCTGATCCAGAGGATTGGTGTTAAGGTCCTAACCTGCACATAGGTAGATCAATGTATTCGGATGTAATAAAGGTCAATATTAATAAGGCCTTTCAATAAAATAGAATAATGCATATTTAAGAAGACCTAATAGAAGCTTCCACTTCTGGAAGGATCTTCTTCTAGATGCTTCTCTTAATAGACATATTTAGTATAAATAAGGGTCGAGGGTATGAGAACCCTAGCTTCGAGATTATTGTAATAGAGCGCTGCTCGATTGGAGGTTTCCCCCTTGAAGAGGCCTGTGAACATTGATTTCTAAATGAAAGTGCTATTTCTATTGCTATTGTTATATCTTTTTGTGTATTTTGAAGATTATGCTGGATATTTTACTGTTATTCTACCATTTCTAGCATTTTATTTCTGTTCTGCATATTTTATATATTTGGTATCTTGCAAGTGGTATTAGAGCACTTTCCTTGGCAGAAATTGTGGGTATTTTTTTTTCAGTGTAGAGACGTATTCTGACGTCTTTAAGCCACAGAGATATGTCGTTACGTGCATAAACCCACGGTTGAGGGATTCATACACGCAAGAAATACAAGTGGTTCTTAAGCGCACATCTATTGGCCACCCTTGTAACCCCTGTTGGTACCCCTTCGAGTGATCGCACATCAGACAACACCTGTGTACGGATCGGTCTAGATTTCCTGAAGCCCTCTTTAGATAAACCTATCGGTCATCGAACTGCTATAGTGTCACCGAGAACAACACTCAGGAAGATACTCTCTAGTACCTGGGTAGTAGGGTAGTACGGCTAAGGGTACAGTCTATACTCCTTAGTTAGTTCCCTAAGATATTGGTCCGAGTACTACTGTTGGACCTTGCATGTATATCAAAGAGCTATAGCACAGGGCAAACCCTTGTCTGTAGAACCCTTGAATACCTAACCCTTGGGGAACATAAACATAAACATAAACAAATTAAACCGACGAGATCTATTGTTGTGCATCTGTGTTTGCGTTGATAAGTAAATACACATTTCTCTCTGGTTTAGAATTTGGGGATTTAATCACTTCAAAATTCTTCAAGCCAAAGTATAACCCCGCAGCTGTGTAAAAAAAAAAAAAAAGTCTGGAAATTTTTTCACCATTATTTGAGAGCTATTCCATTAGATTCATCTCTTCTCCCTTATCACGGTCATCCATATCATTTTTCTGCAAAAATTTATGACCCTGCCCGCTCCCTTTTCAGTTCACCCATCCTCATGGCCCATACCCGTAGCCAAGAACTAGAGTCTTTATTCAACACCTTGCAATATGGTTTCCTCGAGACCCAAAAAGAAGTGCAACAACTCAATGCTACTATTGCCTCCCTTGATGCATCCATAAATGTAGTTGCACAATTCGCAATGGCGAAAGTCAAACACTAACTAACCACCCAACTTGAATCTATCTTTGCATCACTCTACACCAAACTCAAGATCCCTACCAATGACTCTTTTCCTAATGCACATAAAAAGACTGAAGGTGAAACTTCTTCCCATTCTTTTCAATCCCATCACTTTCAATGGGACATACGCCTTCCACGGGTGGATGTAACCAAATTTGATGGCTCGGACCCCACTGGTTGGGTCACCCAAATGGAACATTATTTCTCTCTGTAAAACATTACAAATGACTTGTCCAAACTTTAGTATGGTGTTCTCCATCTAGATCAAGAACACTGGAAATGGTGGCAATGGAGAAAAACTTCCCATCAAGGGCATATTGCTTGGACCCAATTTGTGGCTGAGCTTTATGAATGCTTTGACACTGACACCAACCATTTGGGTCGTTTAACAAAATTGAAACAATCAGGCACAATAGAAGACTTCATAGCTGCATTTGAGCGACTGGATTTTCAAACAGAGGGCATGACTGATGCTTTCTTTTGAGAGTGTTTTATCAGTGGCTTCAAGGAGGATATTCGGGCCCATGTCCTCATGGCTCGACCTACGACTTGGGTGGAGGCTACCAAAAAAGCTAAAGAAGCACAACGAATTGTTTCCTCTCAAAACCGTAAGCCTTCCTTTATCCCTCGCCCTAAACCGGTAAACCCCACTACTCCCTCCACCCCATTGAAAATCCAAAAATTGACCAGGGATGAAATGGATGAAATACAACTCAAAGGCCTCTATTATAATTGTGATGACAAATATTTCCCAGGCCACAAATGTAAGGAACAAAATATTTTTATGGGCATCTCTGAGGATATTCTAGAAGAGGATGTTGACACTCCCCTTGTGCTCGAGTGACCAGAAATCACTGACATAAACCCTCCCTCTGACCCTCCCAAAGTGGAACCGATCATTTCCCTCAATGCTCTCACCATCTTCTCTACCCCCCAAACCCTCAAGTTAATCAGTTACATCAAGCACAGAAAGGTCATCATTCTGGTTGATAGTGGCAACACCCACAATTTTATTCATCGCCGCATTGCCCAAGAAACTCATTGCTACATCCATGCTGTCAACAATTTCCAAATCATGATTGCCAATGGTGGTTCTATGAAATGTGGTGGGCATTGTGAAAATGTGCATCTCCAAATTGGTGACTAGCACCTAAAATCCCATATGTTTTCTATTGACATGGATGGTTGTGACATTGTGTTGGGTTCAGACTGGCTAAGGACTTTGGGTCCCATTCTCATGGATTTTCAGAACCTAACCATGAAATTCAACCAAGGAGGCCATCAATATAAATTTCAAGGCATCACTGTTGGTTCACCTAAGGTCATCAATTCTCATCGCATGGAAAAACTGCTCAAAAAAGGTCATTCTTGTGTCATTTCCCAACTCCATACCATACAAACCACAGAGACCCCACCAGTGCTCCAAGACCTCCAAGCCCTCCTTTCTAAACATCAAACAATATTTTCCACTCCCTAAGGACTCCCTCCTTCCCGTAGTGTCCATGATCATTCCATTTCCCTTGTCCCGGGAAGCCTTCTCCCCAATATACGTCCATATCGCCACCCCTTTGCACAAAAAAATGAAATTGAAATAATGGTTCAGGAACTCCTTATTGTCGGCGTCATCCTTCCTAGTACGAGCCCTTACTCCTCTCCAGTCGTCATGGTACTAAAGAAAGAAGGTTCTTGGAGAGTGTTTCCTGACTTTCATGCTCTCAACAAACTAACCATCAAAGACAAATTTCCCATTCCTATCATTGATGACCTCCTGGATGAATTGAGTGGTGCCCAATTCTTTACCAAACTTGATCTTCGCTCGGGCTATCACCAGATACTTATGAAAGAGGCCGACATTCCCAAGACCTCATTTTGCACTCATGAGGGCCACTATGAGTTTTTGGTCATGCCCTTTGGTTTGTGTAATGCCCCCTCCACCTTTAAGAGCCTCATGAACCATGTCTTCCACCCTTTTATCCATCATTGTGTCTTAGGTTTATTTGATGATATCCTCATCTATAGAAAAACCGGTACATACCATCTTACTCATGTGGATCAAGTTCTCCGTCTACTCTCTCAGCACAAAATTTTCCTAAAACAGTCCAAATGTGCTTTTGGTGCCTCAGAAGTAGAATACTTGGGTCATCTGGTGGGAAAGGATGGCGTCAGGGTGGACCCCAAAAAAATTGAAGCTATGCAAGACCAGCCGCACCCAAAGAACCGCAAAATCTTGTGTGGATTTTTGGGCCTCATAGGGTATCATCGCAAGTTCCTTAAGAACTACGGAAAGATTGCAACACCTCTCATGGCTCTCCTCAAAAAGAACTCTTTCACTTGGACTCCAGTAGCTGCTCAATATTTTCAAACCTTGAAGATGGCCATGTGCACCATTTCGGTTCTGTCCCTTCCCGACTTCAAAAAGACCTTTGTGTTGGAATGTGATGCCTCAGGGAAAGGAATCAATGATGTCCTTATGCAATAGAGTCAACCTTTGGCCTTCACTAGAAAGAAACTGTCTAAAAAGAATCTAGGCAAACCCATTTATGAAAAAGAAATGTTGGCGATTTTGCATGATGTTGAGTTGTGGCATCCATATCTCTTGGGGCAACGCTTCCAAATTAAGATAGACCATCAAAGCCTCAAGTACTTTCTGGAACAACACCTTTCCTCCCAGGNGATTATGAGATCATTTACAAGAAGGGCAAAGACAATGTCATGGCGGATGCACTGTCCTGGAAATATGAAGACGAAGGATCCCTTTTTTCTCTTTCCTTCATTGTACTCGATTGGCTCCAAGCTATGTTCTAGGAATGGCTTCAAGATCCCAAAACTTTGAATCTAATCTAGCAACTGCAGAACAAGGATCTGGCTCCCCTAGGGTACTCCTGGCTCTAGGATGAGATTCTATACAAAGGTCGCTTGTATTTAAGTAAACAATCCAAGATCAAATACATGGTGCTTTCTGAGCTTCATTCTACACCCACAACGGGGCACTCAGGGTTCACCAAAACATATGACCGAGTCAAACGTTCTTTTTTCTGGGATGTTATGAAACAGGACATCCATAATTTTGTCGCTGAATGTGAGGTGTGTCAACGCAACAAGGGAAAAACAGTCAAATCTACAGGAACCCTCCAACCGCTTCTGATTCCCCCTGCTATTTGGAAGGATATCTCTACGGACTTTATTACAGGCTTACCGAAATCGGGGAATAAATCAATCATAATGGTGGTGGTGGATTGCCTTTCCAAGTATGCTCAATTTTGTGCTCTTCCCCACCCATTTACTACAGCCACGGTGGCTCAAATTTTCATGTATCAGGTCTTCAAGCTTCATGGCATGCCGCACTCTATTGTTTCCGATCGAGACCCAACTTTCAAAAGCAATTTTTGGCAAGAGATGTTTAAGCTACAAGGCACACAATTGCATCTCAGCTCAGCTTATCATCCCCAAACGGATGGTCAAACAGAAGTTGTCAACAAGTGTTTGCAAACATATCTGAGGTGCTTTTCCTCTGAAAAACAACACTAGTGGGCTCAATGTTTACCCCTCACCGAATGGTGGTACAACGCTACATCCCATACAACCACTCACATGACTCCTTTTGAAGTGATATATGGACAGAAGCCACCTTCAATTCTCTCATACTTACCGGGTACCTCAAAGGTCTAGGTGGTTGACCAAACACTTACATTCCGAGAGGATATCCTTTGTACCCTTAAAGAGAACTTGGTCATGGCACAAAATAGAATGAAGTAGCAAGCAGATCAAGGTTGCTCTGAACGTCAATTTGCAGAAGGGGATCAGGTGTTTCTAAGACTGCAACCATATAAGCAAACTTTCCTCAAGGCCGATCATTGTCAGAAGCTAGCACCCAAATTTTATGTCCCTTAAACAGTTCTCAAGCATGTGGGTCAAGTCACATATCAGTTAGCTCTGCCCAGTCAGTCAAAGCTAAATCTTGTTTTTCATGTTTCATGCTTGAAGAAGGTGATTGGAACCAAGTGCCAAATTCAAACCAACCTTCCAGAGTTAGCTAAAGAAGGATCCATTTGGCTATAGCCAGAAGCAGTTTTGGACCAACGTGAGCATCTCCTACATCAGAGAACCATCAAGGAAGTGCTAGTACAGTGGAAATATATGACTCCAGCAGATGCCACTTGGGAACCAACTACCATTCTGTAGCAGTTTTCACATCTCAAGCCTTGAGGACAAGGATTTTTTCAAGGGGGTGAACATGTTAAGGTCCTAGCCTGCATATAGGTAGATCAATGTATTTGGATGTAATAAAGGTCAATATTAATAAGGCCTTTCAATAAAATAGAATAAGGCGGATGTAAGAAGACCTAATGGAAGCTTCTTCTTCTAGAAGGATCTTCCTCTAGATGCTTCTCTTAATAGGCATATTTAGTATAAATAAGGGTCGAGGGTATGAGAACCCTAGCTTGGAGATTATTGTAATAGAGCGTTGCTCGATTGGAGGTTGCCCCCTTGAAGAGGCCTGTGAACATTGCTTTCTGAATCAAAGTGTTATCTTTATTGCTATTGTTATATCTTTTTGTCTATTGTGAATATTATGTTGGATATTTTACTGTTATTCTGCCATTTCTAGCATTTTATTTATGTTCTTCATATTTTATATATCTGGTATCTTGCAATTGGGGTTTATATGGGATGATCCCCCTACATCCAATAATGCGGTAGCAATATCTTCAACTATATCCTTAATTTCTATACATTGAGTCCCATGTTCTCCCTACTCTATTCTCTTCACTATTGTTCTCTTCTTTTTAGTGCTAGTGCCAACCTTGTCCATAGTCATTTTTCTTTCTTATCTCTAATGTAGGGTGTCTTTCCACATCTCTAATAATTTATAGGGTTGTAAACTATTCATCACTCAGTAATAGGATTCTATATCATGAAACCGTGTGTGGGTGTCGTTATAATTGATCACAAATGAGTAGTTTTACAATCCCATGATGGCATTGGGATAATGGTTTCCCTCATATTTTGTATCATCTCTTTGAGGCACTAGAGAAAAATGTGGAACACTCATATGTTTTCTTTACATATAAAATGTGTGTAATACCTTGATTTATACAATAATATTATGGACCCCTAGATTACCATTTTTTCCCCATCCTATTTCCATGTATTATTAATGTACTTTCCTCAAAGACCTAAGAATTTCCTAAGAACTTGTGTTTTAATTGACAAGGTGATAACAAGTGTACAAATTACATTCTATAAATTGTGAACATATGATATGATGGAAAACACTTAGGAGAATTAATCGATCATGTGTCATTCATGTATACCCACTGTCACATGTGATGGAACCTACCATTGATGATGCCCCAAGTTACTGCAAATGTCTCTAAATCCACTTCCCAAAATAATGGGTTGAATTTTATAGGAAGATATTATCTAAAAGGAAGGCATTGAGGTGCCTATCATCAATTGGTGTGAAATAAGATTAGGAACATGAATTGAGGTCTTGGAAACTAACCTTGAGAGAACAAATCACTAAGTACAACTTGCCACTAGGAAGGTTGATATGGATGGTAAACATATTTGAGAAATGTCCAATGCAAGCTAAAAATGTCCCTTTAACATAAGCATGACCTAATGATGACCTGGGAAACAATCAACACCAAAAGGGACCAATTATATACACCAATAATTCAAGAGACATTGATGGATGTTCCATAAAGACTAGAAGAATAGCCAATCATAGAAGTGAAACCTCAAAATCATGGCGTTATCTCCTAAAATAAACTTGTCATTTTATTTGATTTTTAGGTTATAGCATAGTCATGAATAAGTGTCATTTTTTAATTTTTTGTGGTTTATGGTCTCCAAGCAAAGGGACTAAGTGAGAAATTTCAAAATAAATCGATTTGTTGTTTATTTCTTTCAAAAATCAAATAAAAGTATTTTCGGTGACTAACCATTGTTTTGAAGTTGAGAAGGAGCCACTGAAAAATCAAGTTGCCAACACAAATGCGACTTTTGGAAACAATAAGGAGCCACCGAAAAGTCAAGCTTCCGGCAACAAATTCAAATTTTTGAAACAAGAAGGAGCCACCAAAAGTGCAGACATGGTTTTGGGAACTGCCTCTTCAAGATTTCAAAAGAGAAAAGGAAGTACACACGTCATAAAGGGAGGATGACCATTTTTATGGGCGATTAGCATGCTTACATGACCTTATCACCAGTTATGGAATAATAATTCTGAATTCAGTTTTACAACCTGCTTTTGTATATTGTCTACATCAACATTATGATCATCATTCAAATTCAAATTCCACGAGTTCTGAATGCCTATAAACAACGTTTCTCCTCCACCAGTTGATCATACGGAGTTTATTATTCATCGCCAATAGGTTCTTTCGATTGGTAATTTCTTTGTTTCAGGTTTCTATAGTTTATATTATGTTTTGTAGGTGGGTAAGAAATGAGGTGGTCCACCTCTCAGGAAGGAGTTAGACATCATTCAATATTTACAATCTCATCCATAGATTCATAAATATTTCTCAGATGAAGGCTATCTCACTTATGTGGAAAAGATACAAGAGGGTTACCACCAGGGTATCACAGAAGCCTTTGCAAAATCTTATGATGGAAACAAACCCACAGTTGTCCCTTTGGAGATATAATTTGATGAAGTAGCCATATCCTCTGCTGCATGCATGCCAAGAACATGGAAAAAATGGTTCAAAACCACAGTCACCAAGAATCTGGAGTTTAAACCTTATTTAAAGCCTAAATTCCAAGACATCATTTGGAATAGGGATATCCCCATTTCTCATCTGGAGGAGAGGTGGTAGACTCTTCTCAAATCCATACAATCGTATATAAATACATAGGGAAGGTATGATAGGGCCATATTATACCACTTCAAACTTATGGACCACTTTACAGGAAAGGTTCCTCTGAATCTACCATATTATTTTCATAAGATCTTGACAAAGATGTCACACAAGGTCCAAGTTGAACCTGACCATATCTAAGAAACCTTGTTTCATTTTGGTTTGATCAAAATAATTCTTGTAGAAGAATTGAGACAGAAAAAAAGAACATGGGAACGCTTACTATTTTGGGGAGGTTTTGAGTTAGACACTCAACCTGATAAAGGCAAGAGGAAATAATGAAAAGATCTACCAACTCCTCAAATAAGTATAAAGAGGACGAGATCCATCACCCTTGACCTCTCATAAGAACTATCATCGAACTCAAAATTCAAGAAGTAAAAGAAGAAATTGGTTTTCAAGGAAGTTGGAGAGCAAGCTTCAACTCGACAGACCAAGCACGCAAATGTTCTTAACTTACCCTACTCAGAATCTGATTCTAAACCAAAAAAGGAAGAGCTCCCTATTGATCAGAACATAGAATTTTCTATAGAGAAAGCACCAGAAACTGAGAGGTTCACAGGTTATGAGGAAGGAGAAACATCAAGCAAGAGAAAATCTAGCAAATCACAGAAGATTAAGAAACTCAAATAGAAAATAGCACAACAGGAAGTGATAGAGAGGGCAATAAAGGCCATATATGAGACTCTATCAAATAATTTTGTAGAAACCAGTGCAGCCTTGGAAATATTGGCACTTGAAAGTGTAAAGGAAAAGAAGAAGAAGAAGAGGATCATAAACGATAATCACCAACTATTTTGGTTTGCTAAGAATTTGAAGAAAAAGTTTAAAAAGTTGAAAGATAAAATAGCTACACACCTAGATTTGCATGTCCTTGTAGAGCTTGCTATAGATTTGCAAGTGGATCAGTCCAAATAATCAAGGAAAAGACTCATTTTTGAAGTTTTTGTCTTTTTAACAAACACACACTTTTTGGTGGCATAATCAACATAACAACACATAGTTAGCTGTTGAAAATCAGGGCTTTCGGCGGCTAACTCACATTTTTTAGGGAAAAAGATCCATTGAAACTGTTGAAAAGATATTTTCAGGATATGGTGCTCGAGAAAAGGGAATTTTCAGTGATGAAGCATAAAGTAATCTCAAAAAAATTGCTCCATAAATTTTGGCATCTTGTTTCAAAGTTTTTAGGCATTAAACAAGGTAGCTAGGTTGATGATTAGCCTATCATTGTTGAAGACTACTTACAGTTGTTAAGGAACATATCCAATTGTTGAAGAAAGACACCAGCCTTGTCATCATACATCAGGACCTTCATGTAGTTTTCGAAGACTTAGAGGATTGAAAACAAATCAAATTCTAGAAATGGACTAGATCCATACTTTTTGAAGGATTTTTTGTAACAATTTTCTATTATTAGTATTTCAGATCCAATTTCTCAGTATCTGAAACTGCTTGTAAAGGATATAAAGCCTATCAATTTTATAGACTGATGTTTTGAGTTTGGAGACTATACCATGTTGTTTTTTGTACTGAGACCTTTTATATAATATAGATCACAAGTTCCTTTCACTGTTAATGTCAGATTTTCATCTTCTCTCTTTTCCTATGTTTTGAATGATTACTGTTATCTAAGTTTGTTTAGTTATATATCTATATAACTTTTGACTACCTATATACTTGTGTTTCATATTTTATTAAATTCATGATTAGTTAGATTTATAAAGAGAAAAAATAAAATTATTTGTATGTGCTCTCTTTATCTGCTTCTCGAAAGCAAACTATTTATATTGATTTAGTAAGTTTCGATTAAAACTTTCAATTTGTAAATGATTACTGTTATCTAAGTTTGTCTAGTTGCAAATGACTGTCATATCATTGGTCAACTCATAAACATTGATTTAACAAGTAATCTATCCTATATTTATTCATCCCATCACATATGTGTTCTGGTTGATAGATATAGACTTTCTTCACCCACTAGTTCAATTACTTATCTAATTATTGACTTTTAAAACATTTTAAGTTACCAGGATTCTTCAAGCTACAACCTGAGAAGGACTCCTAGAGAGATAACACATGGTACATATCCCATGACAATACTAAAACCCAATTGAATCAAAATAGGTTATTTTTTCAAGGAAAACAAAACTTACAGATGCCACCTAATTACTAAATCATAGAGATATAAATTACAGCACCCCCCTGCTTTTCTTTTTTATTTCTTTTGATTTTTTTGTCATTTTCATATTATATAAAAGTTTTAAAAAGAATAAAAAATGATAGAATATAGTGAAGAAGATAAAGCCTCATGATCCCAATAACCACATGCCTCCAATGTTATGATATAATGATTGTTGCATGACAATTTTCATGAAGAGTGATGACTAAGACTAGGGGAAACTTTCGATGACTCCACTAAATTAGGGTTTATGGTTCTAAGGATTATGTTTGCTTGATTTCACTTTTTTCTTATGTTTCCAAGAGATACTTGTAGTTGGAAATGATAGGAAGATAAGTTATTAGCCTCCACAATGGGAGATGAACAACTGGAATTTGGATCAGGGGTGTTGCACCCAGACCCCATGAAAAATGGGGGGTGGCGATGATGAGTCAAATTTCAACTATGCTATAAACCTCCTTTTTCATGAGCCTCTCTTGGTTTAAAGAATAGTTCATTCTCTACTAAACAGGGGAAACCATGTGAATGCGGAATCTCT
>JASDQU010738274.1:55171-87145 GCA_032191745.1 Picea mariana
ACATCACTCTCAATTTCCCCAATACCCAATCTATCTAGATTCAACAACTATAATTAAAAATGACACTAAAATTACATGAAAGAAAAAAATAAATAAGAGATCTATAGTACAAATCACTCAACACATGTAAGAATATCATTGATATTCTTCTTCATCCAACTCATGATATTATGTATCATCATCTGGTATTTCATAATCATCTTTGAATGGATTGGCCATATCAACATCAACATCAGTACTGTCACAATTTTTGATAATATCATCATTAGATATAGCGTCATCGAGAACATCATCTACATCATATATTCGATCAACATCTTCGACTTCGTCATCTGATGATACACGATATACCTCCTCATGTTCCTCTGTATCACCTTCTAGTTCTTGAATATCATCTTCTTCCAGTACATTATACTTTACAAGCCTTCCTCTTGGATCATATCTAATAACAAATGACCAACCTGGTTTACTGGGAACCTCACAATAGAATACCTTCTCACATTGGCTAGAAAGAACATAACTTTCTAGACCCGGCTCAAATGACCTTGTATTAACCATGGTAAAACCATTGTCATGTTGAATAACATTTCTTTCAGGATCATGTTCATTTATCCATAAATGATACCATTTGACCTCAAATAGAATTATCTTGAAGGATTTGAAGTCACACTCGATTATATCATCCAAATATCCATACTATCTATTTTTTGTTAGTATTGGATGTTTTTCACTTCTCGAAGAAACATTAGTGAATTGAAGCACTATAGTTATCCTTGAATCTATGGTTTTCTTCATGTCATCCACGCTTTTGACATGAAATTTTTGACCATTATACCACATAGCTTTGTGGTGCTTCAACTGCAATATTCCCAACAAGTACAAAATAAATTAATAATCAGTAAACACATTTAAACTTAAGAAATATTAAAAAATAATACATTAACATTTTGTATAATAACAAAAATGAGGGTAAAATTTTATATGCTTACATGTTTCTCTTTTAAACCATATGCTAAATCAATCTCCCTCTGCGTAAGATTGAGATCTTCATTATGATGAGATCTTTTAATTAATGTAGCCACCCCTTCCCATGATAACCCACCATCATGGGCTTCACATTGTTCTATCCATAGCTTCATCCAATCAAGATTGTTAGCAATGTATAAATGCAGTGCATCCCACACTCGACCAACTGCAATAAAAAAAATATAAATTAGTAAGAATAATGAATAACAATAATTGATGGAGGTATAATATAGATTGAAGAGATACAATATAAATAAAAAACAAATAATATAATGCCTTTCACTTTCCTTATTTTACTATTCCCGACCAAGACCTCCACTTCAGATATTTTGATGTTATTGACACACCAAATGCAATGCATATTAATTTTCCTCCCTAAGTCAGGAAGATAATCGCTAATATAAACTAATGTTTGATATACCATATACCCCTCCACCATAGAACCCTCAGGATGTGCTCTTTGTCTAACTAAAGCCTTCAATGAATTCAGGTGTCTCTCCACCATCCACATTGACCTTGTGTGTACAGGTCCACACAATTCAATCTCCTCAACCTGGTGTATGAGGTAGTGTTCTTGCACATTGAAAAATGATGGAGGTATATACTTTTGCATTGCACACATTAAATGAGGAATTTAGATCTTCCAATATTTAATATCTTCCTTATGGATTTCTTTAGATGAAAACCACCTACAAATGTTACAAGAAAAAAATATGTTACAACAAAGACAATATTGTATACATGAATATTACAAGTAAAACACGTGTCATCAACAACTTCTACAACATTTTTATTACATATAAATAATAATATGTAATTCATTTGTCGTTATTTGCATCATGTTTTTTCCAAGGTCATATATAAGTTATTTTATGTTGTTGTCAAAGTTGTCAGGAAAAGATAGAGGTAGCACATACTATAACAAAACAATGGCACATTAATAAATTTTCGATTTCCTATTAACAATATATTTACAAAATTTAAAAATATTACATTGATTCTTACCAATAAATAAAAAATATGCAAAATAAATTGCCTTGATGAAGGTATTCCAGTCATGAGTTTTTAACCTACCAAATTCACCTTTCTTTGTTAATATATTCTTGATGTTTGAAGCAAATCCTGTTGGAAATCTAATTTTTTGAATGATCTCTTTTACAACATTGCTTTAATATTCTTTAAATAACCATGGGAGACTATTCCGATCGACTCCATTAGTCCTATTTAAATCAATAATATTTAGCATTGCATGATTGGCTTCTTGAATGTCACTACAAATTTTAGAAAAGAATTCTTTCTCATGCCTTCCATCTAAGATTCTCCACAACATTTATGTTACCTTCTTCCTAATATGCATTGTGTCAAACAAATGAGTTACTTCTAGTTGCTCATAGTAGGGAAACCTACTGAATTGTTTGGGGAAACTTTTCATTCCTCATGGAAGAAGATCAATGCCTTGATGACCAACTATATGTTACATAAATTAAATTAACACAAAAATTGTTAGATTATACATAGTAGACATGAGAATTCAGCACAATTAAAAAATGTAATATATTTCATACAATGATGAAGATTGACTTACATTCATGATTTCATCTGTTATATTCCAACTTCCATAGTTGTGGTGTCATTGTTCATGGTTTTATCGCACTGTCCTCTTTCCCATTGAAAATATGTTTATCATTATTTCGATACCTATAGTTCTTAGGGAGACAGTGCCTATATTCATCAAACACCTCCTTTCCTAAACTTCTTCAATGATGAGATCTTATCCTAGGACCACAAAGTGGACATGAAAATTTACCCTTGCTTGAAGACCTAGAAGATATGCATCAATGGAAGCATTAGTTATATAACAAGAAATTATTTAAAAAACAAACATTATAATATCATCAACATCTAACTTATTTAAGTGGAATAGTGTGTTACATACCAAAAAAATGTGTTAGTCCTGGTGCATCGTGAATTGTCCATGTAAGAATCCCATGGAATTGAAATAGTTTCTACAATAGGGATCATGGTTGATCCTCTAAAGGTTGAGGCAATAGTTCAATTGCATCCCTCGTGCACAATCCCTCATCTTTAGAGTTTATAGGGAAAATATAATTTTCTTTGGCGTTTTATCGCAAACTATGCCTAGATCACCAAAGGGTTTATGTGTTTATTGAAGAAGGGAGTTCCTGTCCATTGGGACAAAGCTGCTCAATGCTCTTTTGAAGCGTTGCAATGTGCCCTCACGTCTATCCCTCTACTTTGGCCTCCCAATTATAATAAATATTTATTATTGTATTTGGCTATGGTAGAGTCGACCATCGGTATGGTCTTGGTTCAAGAGGATGATTTGCTTGAAGAACACATCATTTATTACCTGAGCCAAGGCCTAATTGGACCAGAATTCAATTAATCCCACATTGAAAAAATAGTGTTGGTGACAGTACATGTTGTCCAGTGGTTTCGTCACTATATCTTGTTTCGCAAGACCACCGTCATTGTCATTGTGAATCCATTCCAATATGTGTTGACATGATGTGTAATTGGTGAAAATATCAGTAGATGGTTTTTTATCCTCTTGGAATTTGACTTGGATTTTGTGTTTGCAAAATCTAAAAAGTCACTGGTCTTTGCAAAACTTATCTCAGAACTTTCGGTCGAATCATGTGATGTTACACCCGAAGAATCACTAATTAAAGGAGATATTTTTCTGATTTCATCTTCAGACCCCTGGTATGGAGATATACTAGTCTATGTATAGACTTTGAATTTCCCCACCTCTTTTTTCCTTGATGAGCGTCGATGTATATGCCATCAACCAAAAAACTATCTCATACTCGAAGACACTTTGTATCATGGAGGTGTAGATTTCATCCTTCACTGGTGTCTTATTCATGAATAAGAGGAACTCGTGCTTAACAAATGACACACTGGAGCATGTGGTGGTCATTTGTTTGGGTTGGAAATAACCCAAAATATTCTACAAGTCAGTTATTGTTGGCTGACGTTAATCAAAGATTGCGTTGAATCGGTCAAGAATTTCCACCCGTGTCAGATCTTCTCTCGGAAGATGAGGGCCCACCCTGCTCCCATGTTTCCTGTCATTAATTTTAACCCCATCACCAAGTGAAGGATTGATTACACTACATGCCACCCTCCTTCATCCAAGGGGCACCAATATATCATTGTAGCAGTAGAATACTTTACAAAGTGGGCCAAATCTATGCCAACGTTCAAAGATGATGGTGAAACAACAACTCTCTTTTTGTTTAACCAAATAATAGCAAGGTTTGGCATCCCGAAAGAGATTTTCATTGACAATGGTAGTCACTTTCAGAACAAAATGATGTCTGAATTAACATCAAATCTTGGGTTGAGGCAAGAACACTCATCACCTTATTACCCAAAATTGAATGATCAGGTGGAAGCTGTGAATAAGTCTCTTAAGACCATTCTACAATGAATGATCAATTTGACCAAATCAAATTGGAATTGGATGTTGTTCTCGGCATTGTGGGCCTACCGAATGTCTATAAAGACTTCCACTGGTTTCTCACCTTTTCAACTCATTTACAGGTTGGAAGCAGTCTTCCCAATAGAATGTCAGATCCCATCTCTTAAGTTGGAAGTACAGTTATTGCGAGACACTTCACCGCTTGAGGAACACTAATTATATCTCGAGCAACTTGATGAGAAATGATGTGATGCAACCTTGCCTAATGAGGCTCACAAGCAAAGAGTCAAGTGTCAGTATGATCAATTTGTTCTTCCTCGGATTTTCTTTGAAGGTGACCTTATCCCGATCTATGACCAAGACAAGGATCCCCTGGGGGCAGGAACGTTAAAACCCATGTGGTTCAGACCATTCATCGTGAAGGAGGTATTAAATAAGGGTGATTATCGTCTGGTTGATTTTGAAGGAAACACTTTAGTGGAGACTAGAAATGGGATCTATATTAAGAAGTATTTCTCATAGGTGGGTCACCTTGGGTGACTTCTTGTATATATGTATAGTTCTTATACAGTTTTGTTTTGTCTTTTTTTTTTATGGATGTGTTGTTTTGATGTCATTTTTTTCACTGTGGAGGATGTCAAGTGAATCAAAGGTGTTTGTTGGGTTCGGTGATGGAGCTATCCGACATAATAAGAGTCTTGCTTCTACAGCTTGGATAATATTTACACCTCAAGGCCAGTTTCTATCTTTTGGAGGTATCTATTTAGGTGACTCCACAAACAATGTCATTGAATATAGTGTAGTAATAGAGTTTCTTCGTGACACCTTGTTGCATGGTATCTCTTACCTTCGGGTCTACATAGATGCACAATTGGTTGTGTCCCAGTAAAATGGGGTTTACCACGTTTATGATCCTACTCTAAATCGACGATTCCTTAGGGTACGTCTCTTAGAACGTTTTTTTTATTACATTATGTATATCCTTGTTCCTAGGATATTGAATCAAATGACAGATACTCTTTCTAATCAAGTATTAAATTGGCATATTGCACACACGAAAGAAAAAGCACACACATACACATGTAAATACATTTGTAAATAAATGTAATCCATAAGACATTAAATATGTAAATATGCATATATATATCAAAAGTCTCAGAGTACATACATGGGCACGTGCACCTCAAAAAATAATAAGACTGGTATATAACGTGGGGATTATGCCCTCAAAAATATAAAAAGGAGTACCATCGGCACGTAAGTGGTCCACCCTAAACTAAACATGAGGCCTATTGGCCTTGCCATAGTGAACTACAAAATTTTCTAAACACCGAAAAAGTTGGACCCAGGTCCATGGAACCCCAACAACATGAGGCTGCAAAGATGGCAGGAGATCCTTGATCTCAACAATGGGCACAGTACGGGTGAGTGCATTCAGGTTCTTCTCCACTCGTCTCAATACCCTCTCAGCCTCTCCGACTGGAGGTCCCCCTACTGCTACTACTGGTTCGACAACCACTGCTGGTACTTCCTCTGGTTGAGGATGGCACCTTCTTCATGAAAAATCATTTGAATGCACTGGTCCCACATCTATACATAAACACATACATAGTTCTTAGATACTTTGATTCCCATAAAAAATGGTATATATAAAAAGAAGCAACAAATTAAATAAAATTAAAAATGGACGTACCTATCTCTCCTCGCTCTGCTCTGGGAGGTACGAGCATGTCAGTATCCCTAGAGAAGTTGATCCCACCATAGGGGTAGTTCTCTATAGCCAAAATATTTCGAGACCACTAGTCAAAGAACGTATCATCGAAGGCCTTGATGGTCCTCCCTCCCTCCTATTGTGGAAACAAATTTTCCCATTTGCAAACTGCTATGAAGGAGGCCACGTGCCCCCATACTATCTCTCACAGTCTAAGACTGGGTACCCTTTCAAAGAAGAAAGAGAATAGAATAGTATTGAACCCAAAGTTATTGTTGTTCCTCCCACGACACTCTATGAGATATCTCTTCATGCACTCTAGCATGGTTGTGCTCCAGTCGAACACTCATGGATTCAAGCATTGTACTGCACAATACATGTGCACCAATGAGGCTTGATGTAAGGCTGTGGATCTAGTAATCTGCCTGATAAGTAAAACTATCACTTTTAGTGATATGCTGGTAATTTTGAAGATCAGTACCTTGGAACCCACTTTATTTGTTCCGATCTCGCAGTGTTTCCCATTCAACTTGGCAATGTTGTGAGGCCCACAGGGAAAAGAACAAAGGTTGATTGCTTCCCCTCTCCTCGAGAGGCTAGTCAAAAAATAAATATCCTCAGTTGTTTGAGTCAGTGATTGTCCCTTGAGCATAAATGCATCTGCATCTGGGTGTCAGTAATCCACCAAGGCATTCAACAGCCTGGGTTGTTCCCTCGTGAGTGGACACTGGAAGAATTTCCACAACCCACATTGTTTTAATGCAACGAAAGAATCAGGTTATTACTCGATCAAAGAATCAATGTCCTCATGCTCCCTCTCTCTCCAGTGGATGTACATTTTGCAAAATGACAAGTTCAAAGGAGAGTTAATTATTGCATTTTTATTTTTTTCATATATTTGAGGGAGTATGAGGGTTGTATTCGACACAATTGTGTATGCACGCATGCATATTGTTTTCTTCCCATGGGCATACGCGGGTTGTCTTAGGAAAACTTGTGTACACATAGTGCTGACCTTTTTAAAGGTGTGCACCCCCAAAAAAACTAAAACTAATACAAAAGGAAATTATGGAAAAGAAAGAGGATCTAGTTTGCACTTACTTGGCCCAAGCGGACGTTTGTTTTGTCCACTGAAGATCCTAGAATCAACTTCTTTAACAAAGGGGTGTTTTTGATGTTTTGGTCAATTTTCAATTTTCAATGGTGATAATGAGCTGCCAACTTCTATTTATAGACTTTTTTGGCCCTTTTTGTCATTTTTTGGACCCTTTTTGTCATTTTTTCTAGATTCAAAATTATTTAACGTGGTTCTTGAGTTTCTCGTTGGATGTTACGATACACTTAACTTTTGGTTTGGAAAAAATTTTGGGATATGGGACACTTTTTAGGTCTTTTGGTAAAAAGTCATTTTTCCAACTTTGTGCATTTAAGTTAGGATTCAACCTCCACTTGTTGCAACTCATTGTATTTTTATCTTTTCCATAGGATCGATCCCACCAAATTGCGACATGGAACTATCATTGCTTCTCTATAAGTGTCATAATTTAGTGGTAGAGCCTACCTTAACATGGATTCACTAGGTAGATCTTGGTTACATTTTTGGTGTCCATAACATTGTTAATGACTTTAGGCTCGAGAGTACTTTCAGTCTTGTCTTGATTACAAGTTCGAGCCTTCACATGTACGATATGTCACTAATCTTGGCCTCACCCTCGGGACTCCCAAAAAATGGGTCTTCTTTTAAGCCCTTTTTAGACCCTCTAAACATGAAAATATTGTCGAGTGATCTTGTTTCCCTTCATGCTCGTCAAACTCAAGCTTGAATTCACATCTTTCTGGTGGTGGTTTACCCCTTTTTCAGTCTGGATGGTCAATTGTACGAACAAAGGCATACTCTAGGAGCTTCATCTCGCTAGAAGAGTATTCTCAAGTATATGTTTAACCCTTTTTCGGGCCCGAGGGACTAAGTTTACAAAAAAGGAACCCCCACAAAGTCCATAGTTAAGCTCTTTTTAGACTCCCTAAAATTGAGAAGATTGTTTAGTGAGATTGTTTCTTCACACTTGTTAAAATGGTCCAGAAGAACATCCTTTATGGGGACCATAGTTAATCTCTTTTCAGACTCCTTAAAAGTGAAAAGATCATTGAGTGACCTTGTTCTTTCACACTCATTAATTGGTTCAAAATAACATCTACTGGCATGAGTTTACCCCTTTTTTCGGCATGTAGATTAAGGAGGAAAAAGCTACACCTCAAGAGATTTGTCTCACCGGGATATTTCTCCTAAGTAATTTTTACTTTTTCGGGCTAAGGAGGCTAAATGTAGAAAAAGACAATGAGTCCATAGTTAAGATCTTTTCAGACTCCTTAAAATTGAAAAGATTGTCGGGTGATATTGTCTTTGTCACACTCGTTAAAATGGTTTTGAATAGACGTATGTTTTGTTCTAGTTTGTCCCTTTTTTGAGTCGACTAGTCTATCTTCGAAAAAGGTACCCTAGTGAAGTCTTCTTTTATTCTTTTTCAGACCCTCTAAAAATGAAAAACCATCGAGCTTACCTTCTCTGGGCTCGTAAAAAAATACATTGAAGGGTGTTTCATCGTGTCTTGCTAATCACAGTTGAATATTTTCATCTTTGGCCTAATGCCAAGTCCATGTTGCTTTCAACTAAACCTTTGAAACATGCCTTATATGCAAGCCTTGTAGCACTTTCCCTCTGCGATCTAACACCTTGACCCATGGAGTAATTTTCCCGAGTGTCATTTTCCTACACATGTCTCCTTGCTATGAGAATTAGTGTGTTCCTTGCAATTGGAACTAGTATGATTGTGAAACTCTTTCCTCCTTTGTAACGTAGAATTATTTTATTCTTTTTTAGGTTCTTCAAAATATTGAGAAATACAAAAAAATAAAATATACCCCAAAAAGAGGATGAGAAAAGTATTTTCTTTTTATGGAAGCATAATGAGTCACCTTTGACAAAGCACATCCTTCCATTTTTTTGTCAAGCTTTGTGATTCAATATGACCTTAACAAGTTGTTCTAGTAGCATAGATATTTTTCCTCCTCTATTTGGTTATTGTTCAAAACACGTAGAGAGTTTTCCTTGCCTCCTGCATCGTGAACTTATGTCAATGTCATGCTGCCTGAGTTTGATCACCAGTCATGCTATTTTCCAAGGAATTTGTACCCAACTTGAGTTGGCCTTTCTGCAGTTTGTCTCTTGACCTCATGCCCAACCATTCCCAAAGTCCAATCAAGTCCTCATTCGAATTGAATGAAGTTCTCTTCTTGGTCATCGAGATCCTCTTGCCTGTTCCCCAACGAGCCGTTGAATACCTCTAGGTAGTGAAGTCATACACTCACATTACACTCCTACCTGATTTTTGAATATCTTCAATTTGTTTCTCAATATTTGAAGACCTCATCTCCAGCCATCAAGCATCATTGGCTTCTTGAATATGGATATTATACATGTATATATTTGATTTTGATATGTATATCCAATGCGTATTTCTCACGGATACACATTATATAGTTATATGACATGGATTTGCAGTGTATTTGATTGGCAACCATGATTTATTTCATCCTGAGCATGGGTATGCCTGTCTCAGTGAGACAATTGTTATTTTGTAGATGGCACTTCCTGAACTCTGGTCCTCGGCTCAGTCACTTTATATGTTGGTGAATATTTGTAATGTATTTCATCCATCCAATGTTATTATGACCTCACACATTCGGGGCAATCTATTATAACCCTAAATTTCACCATACATGCATACCTGACATCAGGCCATCTTACTTACTATTTTTTCCAAGCCAAAATTTAACAATTCTTCTTAAAAACATTATTTTTGAAGATGTAGATGCTATGCACCACTACTTCCTATGTATGTACCCTATACGCACCACTAATTCCAATGTACATATGCTAAATTCACCATTACATCCCACAAATGCCCACAAAAGTTGCAAAAAATAAAAAGTTGCAAAGGATTCATTGAGATTACGGGCTATTGGGTAGTTTACCAACCAATTGACTGCATATAGCCCATCACCCAATGAATAACCATATTTTTTTCATATAAAAGGAGTTGTTGGGGTCTCATTCCAAAGAGAAATATAACAACAGTGAAACTCTTCCCATTTCATTTCCCCCCCTTGCCCTAAGACTTTTCAGCCACATTGAGAGTTTTGAGCCACAATTCCCTATTCTTTCCTTTTTCCTCATCCATAAGCCTATGCCCATTCTCTAGAGAGAAGTGTGAGAGAAGAAGGATACATGGAAGAAATTGGAGCTTGGTGAAGAGGAGCCAAGGACCGAGTTTGAGGAGCAGTCACCGATCTCATTTTGTTAGTAAATTTGTGAGATTAATATAAAGAAGTACATTTTCCATCCCTCCATATGATGTGTTCAATATTTATGTTTGATTTACATTTTTGTTATGACATCTAACCTGCTAATTTATATATAAAATGCATTTTCATAGTTTCTTGTTTTTATTTTGGTGAATGCAGGTCATCCTTGGGAGGATATTTGCAGTCGAGAAGTGACCGAACACAAAGGGATACACACCAAATGCGGAGTTTAAGGTAATATTACTGGATCCTTATACTTTGTACTTTATGCATGAATGTGGGGTATTATCGGGATAGTTATTAAAAGTATGATACTTTATACGGTTAGCTTTGCTTGCACTTTAGAACCCTAGTGTAGTCGATATGGGGGTTTTCCCACTATAGCACAAAGAGAAAATAGAAAAAAAATAACAAGAAAATAAAACTAAACTAAACACGTTTATACTCAAATGGAAACATAAAATATGACAAAAGAAATAACTACCAATAAAATTGATCTTTTAATTAGTAACACATCGGAGAAGTATGGGGATTTATGAATCCCCTCTTCCTCCTTGGGAGGGATATTGAGTCCCCAAAAATATATCTCTACTCTCCTGATCCATGTGGATATCAATGGCCACCCACCTATTCCAACTGGCTCAAAACAGTCTTCTAACAACTTACTACTTTTAGCAGTTTTTTTGTTCGTAAATCTTCTGGGGCCATTTTGAGGGCCTAAATGAAATTTATTTAGGATCGATCACCTAAATAATAGATGAAGTATATATTTCTCCAATGATATCTATGAAGTATCTATATGAATTATCGATCACCTCAATGATTATATGTTTCCAACGAGCTATATTTCACCCCAAACAAAGATCATATGCCAAAGTTACAGCTCAGGGAAGTTGATACACCAAACTACTGAAAATGGTGTCCACAAAACTGTTGGATTTTCATATTCTAGGGTATTGAGACCCCAAAATGGATCTCGTCAATGATACCTTGCCAATGCACTATTGTTCACCCCAAACAGAGATCGTATGCCAAAGTTATGCCCCACGGAAGTTAATACACCAAACTACCCAAAACGAGGTCCACAAAAATGTTGGATTTTCATCTTTCAAGGTTAGGGTTTTGGATTTTATTCATGTCAAAAAGGAATTTAGATCCACATTGTAATCATATTCTTGAAAATATGACTATCTGTCACATATATTCTCATAGATAAGCTACCACCATTCTAGTGAGTCTTTCACTCTGTATTTCTACAGTTTTATACATTTCGCTCATTAATAGAAATTGTGTATTACTATATCTCTGTGTTTATGGTTTCATCTATGATATATTTATATTATATTATTGGATATTTGATATATCTCTGCACATTTATTGATTATATCTTCACTCTCATTTTGTGCCAAAAATAATTTGGATCAGTTGTTTCAGAGTAGGATGCTCTTCATCATCATTTTTAGTGCATGTACTTGGTGAGGTCCGAGTATAGAGAGTTGGGTCTCAATATTGTCTCTATTGATAAACATCTCTCTCACACAGCCAATAAACCCTCCATGGTGGAAGAAAATAAAAATGACAGAGAAGATGATTCTATAAATATGTTGCTTGTGCAAGCTCTCACATGACAGAGAGATGAAATGATAGACAATTTTTCCCACATCCTTCAATTCCTACCAATAAAAACCGATGTTTCTTCATCAAGTGGTCACATTGGAGGCACCTCATATTTCTAGGTACAATTTAATTTTTATATTGCCATATTTGAAGGACAGATAGAAGCATATTCCCTAGAAAAATGGTTAAATCTGCTAGAGGTTATTTCTGTGTTCACAATTTTTCCGATAGGGAAAAGATCACTTCCACACTCTTTAAATATCTCCCCCATTTAAAACATTGTTGGGAAACTTACTGGGAGAAAATTTCCACAAAGAATTATGGAATATATGGGGTCGAACCCACTTGAAAATTTTTTGTGGATGCGGTCAACGAACAATATTACCCTATTGGTAACTATGATGACTAGTACATGATATGTACCATGCTACATCAAGAGAGGGGCCAAATATTGCTAGAGTTCACCAATACCTTCCATACCTTGTGCACCAATATGGGTATCAAATATTTTGAGCAGAATTTAGTTCTGAAATATCGTGGGTCTCTACACAGGTACATCCAAACTGAAATGGATTTTCTAGACATTTCATCGTTGGGATTTGCCTATTGATATGTTGTCAAAATAAATAAGAAGTTTAGGCACTAGAACAAATGGTGTTTTAGGTCTGCAAATACGCAAAAACCAAAGTATGATAAAGATGATCCTAACAAACAGCCTCTTAAAAACCATTCTAAGCCTTAGGAACATAAGGGTCATGGGAGGATGAAGAAGGACACTGGAAAGTGGTGTGATTTATACAAAATCCCCTACCATAAAATTGATGAATGTCTCTCAAAAAATTCATTGGTGGATGAGATAAAATACAAGGAGTCGAACCCTGGTTTACAAAATAATGGAGAAATACAGATCATCAATGCATAACCCAATGTTATTGTCATGACTGCAACAATTCAACCAAAAGAACCAACAGATCTTAAAGAGAGGGAGCGCCTTTTCCATTAACAGATTCAACAACACCACACCCACAATGATACAACATCAGGTGGATTTCCTAGGAATGACACCTCTGTGTCAACCGACAGTGCCTATTTTCATACAACATCCAACCCTTCAAGGATGAGGTATTATGTGATGTTACCCAACTAGATGTCTATGATGCTCTGTTGGGCCAACCATATATGTGGAAGTGCCATGTTATTTATGAGTCTCAACCCTGTAGTGTCATGGTTACTCTGGGGGATCATCTCTACATGATACCAGAGGTAGTTCAAACTATTTTCCCACATAAACAGTGTCACAAGGTAGTATCTCATAATATACAATTCATATTCTTCACATTTTAGTCAAAAGGGGAATAAAAGAAAACTGCAACCAATGCAACCTCGGTCCAAGCACCTTTGGTCCAACAAACGCAGGTCGAAAATATTGAAGAAAAAAGAAAGGATTCCTTCTACACATATTCATATCATGTATCCATACTGGTTAAAAATTTCCAACCTATCCAACCATAGGTTTGTGACAACCTTCAACAAGCTAAGAAATGCAACGTCTCTAGCAAGGAAAACATCTCATCAAGATGTAGATTCACCAAATGATTTTCCCTCTCCCCTAGGAACTCAATGCAATGGAGACCATTTATTCCTAAGGAGGGAGGATTGATCCATGGGGATATTGGTAGGCACCCACCTATTCCAATTGGATCAAAACAGTCTTTTGGTGACTTACTATTTCTAACAGTTTTTTGGTTCTTGAACTTTCGAGGCCATTTTGAGGGCCTAAATGAAGTTTTTTTAGAGACCAAGCACCTCAAAGTTACATAAAGGTTCTATCGAGCCCCCAAAATAAATCTCCTCAAAAATACCTTTCCAAAGATCTATTGTTCACCCTAAACAAAGATCGTATTCCAAAGTTACGCCCCAGGGAAGATGATACACCAAACTACCCAAATTAGGGTCCACAGAATTGTTTTCTTTTCATCTTTCAGGGTTAGAGTTTTTGATTTTATTTATGTTAAAAAGGACTTTAGAGCCTCATTGTAATAATATTCTTGTGAATGTGGGTAGTGGTCACATCTCTTCTCAGAGATAAGTTTCCACCATTCTAGCAAGTCTTTCACTTTGTATTTCTATAGTTTTGTACATTTCACTAATTAATAGAAATTATGTATTATTGTATCTATGTTTTTATGGTTGCATCTATGATATAGTTTTTTTATATTATTGGATATTTGAGATATATATGTACATTTATTTATTATACCTCCTCTCTGATTTCTTGCAAATCATAGTTTAGATCATTGGTTTCAGAGCAGGTTGCTCTTGATCGGTTTTTTAAGTGTGTGTCCCAGACAAGATCTAGATATAGAAAGTTGGGTCTCGAGCTTGTCTATATTGAGGAAAATTTCTCTCACACACCCAAGAAACTCTCCATGGTGGAAGAAAATAAAAATGATATAGCAGAAGATTCTATTAATGTGTTTCTTGAGCAAGCTCTCACGCAACAGAGGGAAACAATTATGGAGAATTTTTACCACATCCTTCAACGCCTACCGATAACAACCGACACGTCTTCATCAATAGGCCTATTTGGAGGAACTGCTCCTTTAAAGGTAAAAGTTAATTTTTATATTCCCGTATTTGAGGGACAGATAGATGTATATACCCTATAAAAATGGTTAAATATGCTAGAAGGTTATTTCTTTGTTCACATTTTTTTTTACAGGGAAAATATTACCTTCACACTCCTTAAATATCTCCCCCATGTCAAACATTGGTGGGAAAATTATTGGGAGAAATGTTATACAGAGGAGTTTAGAATATATGGAGTCGAGCCCACTTGCTAATTTTTTGTGGATGTGGTAAATGAAAAATATTACCTTGTTTGTAACTATGATGACCAGTACATGACATGGACTATGTTGCACCAAGAGAGGGGTCAAGTAGTGTCGAAGTTCACCAACAAATTTGATACCTTTCTCACCAAGTTGGATATCAATGATTCTGAGTGACATTTGGTTATAAAATACCATGGGGCTCTGCACAGGCACATCCAAACTAAAATAGATTTTCTGGAAATCTTATCGTTGGGAGTTTCCTATCAATATGCTGCCAAAATTGAGAAAAAAAATTAGGCACCAGAATAAACGGGAGTTCAGGACTGAAAATCTACAAAAAACAAAGTATGATAAAGATGGCCCTAACAAACAACCTCCCGAAAACCATTCCAAGCCATAGGAAAAGAAGGGTCACTATAAGAGAAAGAAGGACACTAAAAAGTGGTCTGATTTCCAAAAATAACACTGGCACAACACTAATGAACGTCTCTCAAAACAGTCATTTGTGGTCGAGATCAAAGACAAGGAGCCAAACCCTGATTCAAAATATGATTAAAAAAATAAGGGAAAAAGATAGATCATCGATGCATACCCCACTACTACTATCGTGACTACAACAATTCAACCCAAAGAACCAATAGATCTTGAAGAGGGGGAGCACCTTTTTCATTCACAGATGTGGATGAAGGGTACCCCACTACGTTTTGTTGTTGATAGTGGAAGCCATAGGAACCACATCTTAGCAGAGGTCATCAAACAGTTGGGATTGTCAACAGCAACACACCCACAACCATACAACATTGGGTGGCTTCACCAGGGATGAGACCTCTATGTCAGCCAACAATGTCGATTGTCATAAGACATCCAACCCTTCAAGGATAAGGTATTATGGGATGTTTCCCCACTAGATTTATGTGATGTTCTATTTGTCCAACCATATGTGTGGAAGAGTCATGTTATTTATGAGTCTCAACCTCGTAGCATCATTGTTACTCTAGGGATTCATCTCTATATGATACCATACATAGTTCCAACTACTCTACCACCTAAATAGTTATGTAAATTAGTATCTCATACTACAAAATTCAACTTCTTCATAGTCTATTCAAAAGGTGAACAAAGAACACCACAAACACTACAGCCTTAGTCCAAGCACTTTCTTTCCAATAGAAGCAGGTCGACAATATTGAAACAAAGAAAAAGGATTCATTTTTCACATAGTCATCTGATTTAGCCATAATCGTTAAAAGGTTCCAACCCTTGCATCCATAGGTTCGTGAAATCCTTCAACAATTTCAATAGCACAACCTCTCGAGCAAGGAAAATAACTTATCAAGATGCATATTCAATAAATTCTTTTCCCTCTCCCTCGAGAACTAAAAAAAATGGAGACTATTTATTCCTAAGGAAGGATTGGTAAAGGTGGATATCAGTGGACACCCAACTATTCCAACTAGCTCAAAATAGTCTTCTGGCAACTTACTATTTTTAGCAATTTTTTTATTCCTGAACTTTTAGGGTCATTTTGAGGGACTAAATGAATTTTTATCAGGATCGGTCACCTCAATGATAATACAAGGCCCTATTGATCCACCAAAATGAATCTCCTTGATGATACCTTTACAATGAGATATCGCACACCACAAATAGAGATCATATGCCAAAGTTACACCTCGGGGAAGTTGATACACCAAACTACCCAAAACGGGGTCCACAAAACTGTTGGATTTTCATCTTCTGGGGTTAGGGTTTTGGATTTTATTTATGTTAAAAATTAGTTTAGAGCCTCATTTTAATAATATTCTTGATAATCTGAGTAGCCATCACATCTCTTCTTAGAGGTAAGCTTCCACCATTCTAGCGAATCTTTCACTCAATATTTCTACAGTTTTGTACATTTCACTCATTAATATACATTGTGTATTATTGTATCTATATGTTTATGGTTGTATCTCTGATATATTTTTGTTATATTATGTGATATTTGAGATATCTATATACATTTATTTATTATATATCCACTCTCATTTCGTGCCAAAAATAATTAGGATCAATGGTTTCAGAGAAGGCTTCTCTTGATCGTTTTTTTCAGTCCATGTCCCTAATGAGGTTTGAGTATAGAAAGATTGATCTCGAGCTTGTCTCTCTTGAGGAAAATATCTCTAGAACACTCAGGAAACGCTCCATGGTATAATAAAATAAGAACAAAAAAGCATATGATTCTATTAATATGTTGCTCGAGCAATCTCTCACGCGATAGAGGGATGAAATGATGGATAATTTTTCTCACATCCTTCAACACCAGATGATAAAAATCCCTGCTTATTAATCAAGTGGCCACTTTGTAGGAACCTCTCCATTCAAGGTACAACTAAATTTTAATATTCACATATTTGAAAGAAAGATATATGAAAATTCCCTAGAAAAATGGTTAAATATGATAGAAGGTTATTTCTGAATTCACAATTTTTTCAATAATAAAAAGATCATATTCACACTCCTTAAAGCTCTCCCCCATGTCAAACATTGGTCGGAAACTTACTGGGAGAAAATTTCCACAAAGTATTTTAGAATATATGGGGTTGAGAACACTTGGGATTTTTTTGTGGATGTGGTCAAAGAACAATATTAACCTGTTGGTAGCTATGATGACTAGTACATGAGATGGACCACACAACATCAAGAGATGGGACAAGTAGTGTCAGAGTTCACCAATATCTTCCATACCTTGCGCACCAAGTTGGGTATCAAATATTATGAGTAGTATTTGGTTATGAAATACTATGGGGCTCTACATAGATACATCCAAAAGTAAATGGAATTTTTGGAAATTTCATCACTGGGAGTTTCTTATCGATATGTTGTCAAAATAAAAAAAACAATTAGGCACCAGAAAAAATAGAAGTTTGGGTCTACAAATCTGCAACAACCAAAGTATGATAAAGACAACCCTCACAAACAACCTCCTGAAAACCATTCCAAGCCACAGGAAAATAAGGGTCATGAGAATATGAATAAGGACACTGGAAAGTGGTGTGATTTCCAAAAACTCCCCTGGCACAACACTGATGAATGTCACTCAAAAAATCAATTCCTGGTCAAAATGAAAGACAAGGAGACGAACCCCCATTCAAAATATGATTAAGAAAATTAGGGAAAAATACAGATCATCGACACAAACCCCACTACTACTATCGTGACCACAACAATTCAACTCAAAGAACCAATATATATGATGAAGGAGCATCTCTCCACGTCAGCCAGCCAGCCAGCCGACCACGTCAGTGCATGCATTCAAGGATTAGGAGAGGCGCATCCTTCATCTTCAATTTTGAATTTAAATGTAATTAATGTTGTAGGCTATTGAGCTAGGGAGTTCTGCCTTTGTGTAGGCATTAGAGTAGGTAGGCCTTTAATGTTGGTAACACTGAGATCTAGATCCAGATTTGTGGACTGGACAACCCATTCAATGTAATTGAATAGGGTAGGTAGGTTGGAGGGAAAAGCTCGAAGAGCCCCCTCATGTAAAATATCTTGGAATTTGTAATTGTATTTGGTGGTAGAGAGGAGAGTTAGTGTAATGATAGAGAAAATAGAAAGAAGAAAAGAAAGAGCCGAGACTCTATTAAATTCTGAGCTTGAGAACACCCTTATAAACAGGCATTGCATTAATATAAA
This sequence comes from Picea mariana, assembly GCA_032191745.1. Classification (NCBI taxonomy): domain Eukaryota; kingdom Viridiplantae; phylum Streptophyta; class Pinopsida; order Pinales; family Pinaceae; genus Picea; species Picea mariana. The sequence continues at coordinate 73,848 of JASDQU010738274.1, forward strand.
CCAGAGTAGATTTTCCTGCATGTTTTCTTTGTTATGTGAATGTATTTATGTGTTCTTCATATACTGTAGATGTATTTTAGGTATGCATTTGTAGGATTTATTTGATTTCAGGCCTAAGAGGTTCTTTGTTGTTTCATGCCAGGAGGGCATGACAGAGTACTGCGGTCTCTGAATACCTGTGCACCGAAGCACTTCTGAGTTCTGCAGGTTCAAACAAAGATGTGTTGTGGCACAAGAACTGAAACCAACAATGTGAAGAAGGTTGAGAGGTTGCTAAACACCTAAGGAGGCAAGGCTATGTAGAAGAGACATGGTTGTATACAAAAGCTCTAAGGAGTTTTGTGAAGCTCTGCCAGGTGGGCATTGAGTCAGCGCAAGGAGTGCACAGAGGAAGAACTCTGCTGAGAGTTCAATTGAAGAACTAGAATTAATAAGGATTCTAAGAGATCTGGAAGGAGGGCATTGAGTAGGTGCATAAGGTAAACCATAGAGGACATAATTGTTGGACGTTCTGTGAGTAGACACTCTGCCAGGAGGGCATTGAGTAGGTGCCGGAGAGCACAAAGAGAACTCCCTTTTGAGTTATGGAATTTCAAGAAGAATCCACTGAGACATCTTAACAGGGTTTTTGAACACTCTGAAAGCTCTCAGCAAGAGGTTGCTTGAGCAGAAAGATAGCCAGATGGGCATCTGAATTCTCCATCTGAGGGAGAAAGGAAAAAGGACAAGTTTCCCTGGGAGGTCGAAGCTACAAGAAAGCTCAGGGTGGATAGCACTTTTGTATGCGTGTGAATACTCTGCAAAGGCACAAGAGTTGAAGAATCCTTAGAGGATTCTAAAAGAAGGATAAGCTCAGGAGGGACAGCATTTTCATGCACATGGAAAAGCTCAAAGTCGAGAGTTCGCAGAGAGGAAAGAAGGCAAAGGTTGAGACCTTTAGAATACCTGGAATTCTTCCAAGTCTAGGGAGAAGAGTAGAGATGAAAGTCCCGAAAGGAATCGATACATCGGGATATTGACACAGGATATCAGGGATCTTGAGGACGTGAGTTTAGTCACTCAACGCTAGAAACTATGAAACAATGAGATTTGATCTGAGTCGTCTATTTGTGGGAGGACGCATGTCACGTAATCATCCATTCTAGAGATCCAGGCACTGGGAATCACATAGGTGAAAGTCACAAAAGTGTTTGGGATATCGGGAGTCTCTAGGATAGGAGATCAGAAATCATCATAGTGAAAACCCCAAAATATATCTGAGTCGTCCGTCTATTGGAATTCGTGGTGGAGATTGGGAGTCCATCGACTTTTCACAAGTCGGAACTTCGGGGATCAAGAGGACAAGATTCCAGAGAATTTATACACTTGATTTCATGAAATCATGAAATGATTGAGGATTGTCCATCATAAGAGGAAACGTGGCAGAGATCTAAGAGTTCAGGGAAAATCCCGATATGAGAGCCATTTTGGAATTTCGAGAATCGACACTTCGAGAGTCGAGAGACCAAGAGGTCGGGTGCTTGAGTCATGAAACCTCGAAAGGGACTGCGGTCATATAAGAGGAGGTCATGTGGACCAAAGGTATAGCCCAGGGGATAACTGAAGTTAAAATATGTTTTGGCAGATCGACATATCAGAGATCGAGATATCGAGAAGACAAAGGTTCTCGACATCGGGAAACAGAAAACCCTGAAGCCCAAAATTTTCGTTCTCCTTTTATGGAAAGATAAGAGCTCACAGATAGAAGGCCGTAAGAGGAAAGGAAGGACCTGTGGATCAGATTTTAATAGAGATTCCAACAAGGAATCAAAAGAGCCATTTTGGCTCACTTGGTGATTGAACGATCTTGTGAGCAGATGTAGAGTGCGTCTGCGTCAAGTGGTATCAGAGCCTGAATCTTGTCTGTAGATTTTAGGCAAGGGAAGTGAGGAGAAGACAAAAGAAGACAGAGTGTCGGAGACTTTGTGATGGTTGTTTGCAGGTAGACAACAATCAAGAAGACATTCAGGAGGACTATAGGAGAAGCTAAGACACTCGGGGTGCAGGAGTGAGAAACAAATTTTCTAGGAGGGTAGACAGAGACAACAACATGGCTACTGAAGGCCATAGGTATGCTGGAAGGAAAAGCCCAGAGCTGATGAGCACAGCCAAAAGGGGGAAAGAAATTGTCGACATCAGGGCAAGAATGGAAGAGCTTAAGCTGTGGATGCAGTAGAATACTAGGTCAAGATGGGTATATGAATGGACCATGAGGAAGTTGAAGGTAAAATGGCCAGTCAAGGAGTTGATGGTCATAAGGCAGTGAAGGCTGTTAAAAGGATGGTTGAGGCATGCTGAAAACCTCAACGGACCTAAGAAAATGGTTCAGATATTGAACTAGAGACTAGGAAAATTCTCAGTGAAGAGATTGAAATGGGATTAGTTGAAGATCTCAAGAACTGCCAAGAGGGAAGAGAGGAAATTCAAAATTGCCAGGTGGGAAGGGAGTTGAGATCAGTTGAAGATCTCACAGACTGTCAAGAGGATAGCCAAGGAATTTCACATTGCTAGATGGGCAATGAAATGGGGTCATTGCGGGATCTCAGAGACTGCCAAGAGGGTAGTGGAAGCATCTCAAATTGCCAGGAGGGAAGAGATAAGAATACGAGCATGTCTAAAAGTCTCATGGACTCATAGGTGAGTTCAATTCAACAAGGGGTGCTGATGAAGATGGGATTAGTTGATCTCATAACCTGCCAGGAGGGAAACAAGAAAATCCCATATTTCCAGGTGGGCAGGGATGAACAGATGAGACTATCTGAGAGTCTCATAATCTCAGAGGTGAGTTTGGATCATCAGGTGCAGCTGACAAAAGAGGAAGATCGGAGATATCTTCTGATGATTGGGGGAATCGAAATATTCCTACCACTTAGCCTAGAGGAGGGAGAAATCTGTGTTGCAGATGCAACAACAATAGAAGAAGGAAATATAGCTAAGACTGTCAGGAAAAAAGAATTGGAGAAGGTATCTAAAGCTACCCAAGAAGTAGAAGAGGATGATGAGAATTCTAAGGAGTGGCTCAATATTCTCAGCCAGGAGACTGAAAAGACTACAACCTGGGATTTTGTAGAAGAAAAGGAAGAAGAAGCAGACAACATTAGTTTGGATGATCTGTATGAACATATTGAATCCCTAGAGAGAAGGGTGAAGGTGCAGAATGTGCACATCCAACAAGTGAGGTTGGAAGAAGATGAAGAATAAGGGATGGGAGATCACAGTGATCTACCCATTTGCAGAAAATTTTTGCAGCTGGGGAGATTGCATGAATAGGGCCAGCCAATTCAACAACTATATGAGATGATAGAAAACATCATAAGGTTGATGGTAGATTCATCAGAGACTTCCAACAAGGAGAGGTTGGGCAGAAAGGCAACAGTAGCACAACAGCAGAAGCAGGAGCAGCAGCAGGGAGATGGAGCGAGTGAACAACTCCAGAGGATGATTTGGGATCCAAGTAGATTTCCACAGCTGAAATGGGAAGGTCATCAACATGAGATCTTGAATTTTACAGTTGAGGAGTATGATGCAGCAGCATCTCTCCATGTCAGCTAGCCATCCATCCAGCCACGTCAGTGCATGCATTCAAGGATGAAGAGAGGCGCATCCTTCATCTTCAATTTTCAATTTAAATGCAATTAATGTTGTAGGCTGTTGAGCCAGGGAGTCATGCCTTTGTGTAGGCATTAGAGTAGGTAGGCATTTAATGTTTGTAAGGATGAGATCTAGATCAAGATTTGTGGACTAGACAACCCATTCAATGTAATTGAATAGGGTAGGTAGGTTGGAGGGAAGAGCTCGAATAGCCCCCTCATGTAAAATATCTTGGATTTCATAATTGTATCTAGTGGTAGAGAGTAGAGTTAGTAGAATGGGAGAGAAAATATGGAGAAGAAAATAAAGAGCCAAGACTCTATTAAATTCTGAGCTCGAGAACACGCTTGTAAACATGTATTGCATTAATAAAAACTAGAGTGGATTTTCCTGCATGTTTTCTATGTTATGTGAATGTATTTATGTGTTCTTCATATGCTATATATGTATGTTAGGTATGCATTTGTAGGAGTTGCTTGATTTCAGGCTTAAGAGTTTCTTTGTGGTTTCATTCCAGGAGGGCGTGACAGAGTACTGTGGTCTCTGAATACTAGTGCACTGAAGCACTTATGAATTCTGTGGGTTCAGAAAAATATGTGTTGTGGCACAAGAATTGAAATCAAAAATGCAAAGAAGGCCATGAGGTTGCTGAACACCTCAGGAGGCAAGGATATGTAGAAGAGACACGGTTGTATACAAAAGATCTGAGGAGTTCTGTGAAGCTCTGCCAGGTGGGCATTGAGTCAACGCAAGGAGTGCACAGAGGAAGAACTCTGCTGAGAGTTAAATTGAAGAACTAGAGTTACTAAGGATTTTGAGAGCTCTGCCAGGAGGGCATTGAGCAGGTGCATAAGGGACACTATAGAGGGCATAATTACTAGACGTTCTATTAGTAGAAACTCTACCAGGAGGGCATTGAGTAGGTTTTGGAGAGCACAGAGAGAACTCCCTTTTGAGTTCTGGAATTTGGAGAAGAATCCATTGAGGGATCTTCACAGGGTTGTTGAACACCTTGAAAGCACTCAGAAAGAGGTTTCTTGAGCAGAAAGATAGCCATATGGGCATCTGAATTCTCCATCTGAAGGAGAAATGAAAAAGGACAAGTTTCCTTGGGAGCTCAAAGCTACAGGAAAGCTCAAGGTGGATAAGACTTTTGTGTGCATGTGAATACTCTGCAAAGCCACAGGAGTTGAAGAATCCTTCAAGGATTCGAAAAGAAGAATAAGCTCAGGAGGGACAACGTTTTCATGCATGTGGCGAAGGTCAAAGTCAAGAGTTCATAGAGAAGAAAGAAGAAAAAGGTTGAGACCTTTGGAATACTTGGAATTCTTCCAAGTCTAGGGAGAAGAGTAGAGACGAAATTCCTGAAAGGAATCGATACATAGGGATATCGACACTCAGAATATCAGGGATCTCGAGGATGTGAGTTTACTCACTTGACGTTAGAAACTCCGAAACGATGAGATTTGATCTGAGCCATCTGTTTGTGGGAGGACGCGTGTCACATGATCATCCATTCCGGAGATCCGGGCACTGGAATTCACATAGGTGAAAGTCCTGAAGGTGTTTGGGATATCAGGAGTCTTTAGGACAGGAGATCAGAAATCTCCATAGTGAAAATCTCAAAACAGATCTGAGTCATCTGTCTGTTGGGATACGTGGAGGAGATCGGGAGTCCATCAACTTTTCACAAGTTAGAACTTCAGGGATCAAGAGGACAAAATGTAGGAGAATTTCGGCACTTGATTTTGAGAAATTGTGAAATGATTGAGGACTGTCCATCATAAGAGGACGCGTTGTGGAAATCTAAGAGTTCGGGGAAAATCCTGATAGGAGAGTCATTTTGGCATTTCGGGAATCGGCACTTCGGGAGTCGAGAGGCCAAGAGGTCGGGTGCTTGAGTCACGAAACCCTGAAAGGGACTGCGGTCATATAAGGGGAGGTCATGTGGACCAAATTTATACCCCATGGGCTAACTGAAGTTAAAATTCATTTCAGCAGATCGAAATATTGGAGATCGGGAGATCGAGAAGACCGAGGTTCTCAAAATCAGGAAATAGAAAATGCTGAAGCCCGAAATTTTCATTCTCCTGTTATGGAAAGAGAAGCGGTCATGGGTAGAAGGCTGTAAGAGGAAAGGAAGGACCCGTGGATCATATTTTAACAGAGATTCCAACAAGGAATTGAAAGAGCCATTTCGGCTCACTTTGTGATTGAACGATCCTGTGAGAGAATGCAGAGTGCGTCTGCATCAATATCCTGAAGAGGGGGAGCACCTTTTTCATTCACAGATGTGGGTGAAGGGAAGCCCACTACATTTTATTTTTATAGCGGAATCCATAAGAACCTCATCTCAGCAAAGGTCGTCAAAAAGTTGGGATTTTTGACAACACCACACCCACAACCATACAACATTAGGTGGTTTTTCTAGGGATGAGACCATTGTGTCACCAATAGTGTCAATTTTCATGTGGAATCCAAACCTTCAAGGATGATGTATAATGTGTTGTTTCTCCAATGTATCTCTATGATGATCTATTGGGCCAACTATATATGTGGAAGCACCATTCTATTTATGAGTCTCGACCTTGTAGTGTCATTGTTACTCTTGGGGTTCATCTCTACAAGATACTAGAGGTAGTTCTAACTATTGTCCCACCTGAACAACATTTAAAGGTAGTATCTCATACTACAAAACTATGCTTCTTCACATAATGTTCAAAAGGTGAATAGAGGAACATTGCAACCACTGTATCCTCAGTCCAAGAAAATTTTCTCTCGAAGAATCAAGTTGATAATATTGAAGCAAAGAACAAGGATTCATTCTTCAAAATTTTATATTATGTATCCATACTGGTTAAAAATTTCCAACCCTTCCATCCATAGGTTCATGACAACCTTCAACAAGTTAACCAACAAAACTTCTCCAACAAGGAAAACGACTCATCAAGATGCAGATTCAACAAATGATTTTCCCTCCCCCTCCGAAACTCAACACAATCAATAAAGTTGTTTTCTAATGAGGGAGGATGGATTCATGTATATATAAGTGGCCACCCACCTATTCCAACTGGCTCAAAACAGTCTTATAGAAACTTACTATTTTTAGCATTTTTTTGGTTCTTGAACTTTAGGGGCCATTTAAGGGCCTAAATGAAGTTTTTTCAGGATCAGCCACCTCAATGATGACCAAAGGCTTGTTTTCACCCCAAAAATGAATCCCCTTGATGATACCTTTCCAATGAGCTATCGTGCATCCCAAACAAAGATCATGTGCGAAATTTATGCCCCGAGGAAGATGATACACCAAACTACCCAAAACAGGGTCCACAAAATTGTTGGCTTTTCATCTTCTGGGGTTGGAGTTTTGGATTTTATTTATGTTAAAAATGACTTTAGATTCTAATTGTAATCATATTCTTGAGAATGTGAGTATTCGTCAAATTTATTCAAATATTTGAGATATCTCTATATATTTCTTTATTATATTTCCTCTCTCATTTCGTGCCAAAAATAATCTGGATCAGTGGTTTCATAGCAAGGTGCTCTTGATCAATTTTTTTAGTGCATGTCCCCAATGAGGTATGAGTATACAAATTTGGGTCTTTATCTTTTCTCTCTTGAGGAAAATCACTCTATCATGCCAAAGAAACCCTCCATGGTGGAAGAAAATAAAAAAAGCAGAGAATTTTTTTTTATTAATCTCTTGCTTCAACAATCTCTCACACGCCAGAGGGAAGAAATGATGGAGATTTTTCCCTACATTATTCAACGCCTATCGATAAAAAATGATCCATATTCATCAAGTGGCCACTTTTGAGGCACCTCTCCTTTCATGGTACAAGTTAATTCTAATATTCTGGTATTTCAAAAACAGATAGACGTAGATGCCCTAGAAAAATGGTTAAATCTGCTCTAAGGTTATTTCTTTGTTCAAAAATTTTCCAACACGGAAAATATCACCTTCGCACTCCTTAAATATCTCCCCCATGTCAAAATTTTTTGGAAAATGTTTTGGGACAAAAGTTACAGAGAAGAGTCTGGAGTATATGGGGTTGAGCCCAGTGGGGATTTTTTTCTGGATGCGGTCATGGAACAATATTACCTTGTTGGTAACTATGATGAATAGAACATTAGATGGACCAAACTGTGTTAAGAGAGGAGCCAAGAAGTGTCAGAGTTCACCAATACCTTCCATACCTTACGCACCAAGATAGTTTTCAAATATTTGAAGAAAAATTTTATTCTGAAATACTGCGGGGCTCTACATAGGTATAGCCAAATTTAAATGAAGTTTTTGTACAACTCCTCATTGGGAGATGACTATCAATATGTTGTCAAATCGAGCATAAATTTAGGCACCAGAATAAATGAGAGTTCAGTTCTGCAAATCTGCAACTACCAAAGTATGATAGAGGCAACCTTAACAAATAGCCTCCCGAAAACCAGTCCAAGCCACAGGAAAATAAGGGTCACGGGAAGATGAAGAAGGAAACTAGAAATTGATGTGATTTCCAAAAAATCCATTGGCTCAACACTGATGAATTTCAATCAAAACATTCATTGGTGTCTAAGATAAAAGAAAAGGATTTGAACCCTGATTCAGAATATGATTAAAAAAATAATGGAAAAAATAGATCATTGACGGAGACCCTACTACAAATGTTGCGACCACAACAATTCAAAATGAAGAAACAACAGATCCTAATGATGGGGAGTGAATTTTTCATTCACATATGTCGTTCAAGGGTACTCCGCTACATTTTATTGTTGACAGAGTAATCTACAAGAACCTCATATCAATAGAGGTCGTCAAATAGTTGAGATTGTCGACAACACCACACCCACAACCATACAACATCGGGTGGCTTCACCACATATGAGACCTCTATGTCAACCATTAGTGTCGATTTTCATATGGCATACAACCCTTAAAGGATGAGGTATTATGTGATGTTTCCCCACTGCATGTCTGTGATCTTCTGTTGGGTCAACCATATATGTAGAAGCATCATGTTATTTATGATTCTCGACCCCATAGTGTCATTTCTACTCTCAGGGGTCATATTTATAGGATACCATAGGTAGATCCAACTATTGTCCCACCTAAATAGTGTCACAAGTTAGTATCTCATACTACAAAATTTAGCTTCTTCATAGACTATTGAAAAGGTTAATAGAAGAACACCAGAACCACTGCAGCCTTAGTCCAAGCATATTTTGTCCAGTAGAAGCAGGTCAAAAATGTTGAAGCAAAGTGAAACAATTCCTTATACACATTCATATCATGTATCCAGACTAGCTAAAATTTTCCAACCCTTCCAACCATAGGTTTGTGACAACCTTCAACAAGCTAAGCAGTGCAACTTCTCCAACAAACCGCTCATTAAGATGAAGATTCAATAAATGATTTCCATCTCCCCTAGGAACTCAATGCAATGGATACCATTGCTTCCTAGGGATCTAGGATTGATCCAAGTGAATATCGGTGGCCACCCACCTATTCTAATTGGATCAAAATAGTCTTCTGGCAAATTACTAGTTTTAGCAGTTTTTTGGTTCCTGAACTTCCGAGGCTATTTTTGAGGGCCTAAATGAAGATTTTTCGGGATAGAGAACCTCACTGATATAGAAAGGATATATTGATACCCCAAAATTAATCTCCTCAATGATAACTTTTCAACAAGCTATCATGCGCCCCAAACGGAGATCGTGTGCCAAAATTATGCCCCGAGGAAGTTGATACACCAAACTACCCAAAACGGGGTCCAAAAAAATGTTGGCTTTTCATCTTCCGGGGTTGAGGTTTTGGATTTTATTTATTTGAAAAAATCCTTTATAGAATCATTATAATCATATTCTTGCAAATTTGAGTAGTTGTCACATCTCTTCTCAGAGATAAGTTGCCACTATTCTAGCGAGTCTTTCACTCTGTGTTTCTATAGTTTTGTACATTTCGCTCATTAATAGAAATTGTGTATTAATGTATTTTTGTGTTTATGGTTGCATATATGATATTTTTATGTTATATTATTGGATATTTGAGAGATCTGTGTACATTTATTTATTATATCTCTTCTCTCATTACTTTCAAAAATAAACTGGATCATCTTCGAACAATGGAGTAACAATGGTGAAGAATTTCTTAGTTAAACTTCTCAAGAGGTGAGAAGTAAACGACTTGGTATGATTTCTCAAATAGATCTTAAGTTAATAGATGGATTCTCCAAAACAAAATTAATATCATAACAATGCTAATGAATTTATTGTTTTCTTACATCCCCCAAGCGTGTATTTATAAGACCTATTGGTAGAGGGCATTTTAGGGAACAAATCAAGAATTATTGAAGATAGTTAGAAAAGGGACCAAAAGAGGAGTGTGTGCTAGAAAATAAGGAAACTAAGCATAATGGATAACAAGGAAAATAAGTGTGAGGAAGAATAAGAGTCAAAGGAAGGAAGGAGGAAGCAGATAGGACGGGCGCAAGAAGTTAGAATGTGGAAAAACCTAATCCAATTAGGTTTAGGTTTTTTGTCATATTTGTAACAGGTTTTGACCCACTGGTTTAGTATAAATATATATTGGGAAAGATGAGGAAGTCATTCAGTCAATGGAAATAGTAGAGAAGTTTCAAGAGAATGACTTGAGTGACCTAGTTTTCAGAGTTGTTTTTGGTTGAGAGTTGTGGAGATAGTTTTCGAGATGAGTCACTTTTTTAGAAATATGGATTGTAATAGAGAGTAAGGTCGCAAGCTATGGAGATTGGTGCGACTTTGATGGGGATTATTTCGGCACGAAATGAGAGTGGAGATATAATAAATAAATGCACATATATATTATGTATATCCAATAATATAACATAAATATATCATAGATGCAACCATAAACATAGAGATATAGTAATACACAATTTCTATTAATGAAAGAAATGTACAGAGACTGTAAAAATATAGAGTGAAAGACTCGATAGAATGGTGGTAGCTTNTACAATGAGGCTCTGAAGGCCTTTTTACAATAAACAGAAATTCCAAAAACCCTAGACATCCAAAAACCTAACCCTAGGAGATGAAGCACCAAAAGTCATGTGGGCCCCGTTTGGGTAAGTTAGTACATCAACTTCCTGGGGTTGTAACTTTTGCATACAATCTCTGTTTTAGGTGTATGATAGCTTGTTGGAAAGGTATCATTGAGGAGATTCATTTTGGGGGATCAATCATGCATTTGACTATCATTGAGAATATCTATCTCAAAAAAACTTCATTTAGGCCCTCAAAATGGCTCCGGAAGTTAAAACCTGCTAAAAATAGTAAATTGCCAAAATTGCCAGAAAATTGTTTTGAGCTAGTTGGAAAAGGTGGGTGGCCACTGATATACATATGGATCAATCCTCCCTCCTTAGGAAGAAATGGTATCCATTGCGTTGAGTTCCCCGGGGAGAGGAAAAAACATTTACTGAATCTACATCTTGGTGAGTTTCTTGCCTTGTTGGAGACATCACGCTACTCAGTTTGTGGAAGTCTGTCACTAACCTGTTGAGGTTGAGGCTGTTCAAAAAGTCAGGATACATGAGAGGAAACTGTGCGGAAGGACTCTTTGTGCTTTTTTTCAACCTTACTGACTTGATTTTGTTGGATAGAAGGTGCTTGGGGCGAAGCTATAGTGGTTGCAGTGTCCTTTTATTCCCCTTTTGAACAGATTGTGATGAAGCTGAATTTTGCAGTATGAGATACTACCTTGTAGAAATTTTCAGGTGGAACGGTAGTCGGGACTACCTTTGGTATTCTGTAGAGATGACCCCCCAAAGTAACAATGACACTATGGGGTCAAGACTCATAAACAACACGAGACTTCCACATATATGGTTGGCCCAAGAGAACATCACAAAAATCCAGTGGGGAAACATCACATAATACCTCATCCTTGAAGGGTTGGATGCTATATGACAATCGACACTACTGACTGACATGAAGATCTTTTCCTTGGTGAAGCCACCCGATTTTGTATGGTTGCGGGTGTGGTGTTGTCGAAAATCCCAACTGTTTGATGACCTACAATGAGATGAGGTTCTTATGGATTCTATTATCAACAATAAAATGCAGCGGGGTCCCCTTCACCCACATCTGTGAATGAAAAAGATGCTCCCCCTCTTCAGGATCTTTTGGTTCTTCTGGTTGAATTGTTGCGGTCATGACAATAGCAGTGGGGTCCACATCAATGATCTGTCCTTTACCATTATTTTCATAATCATATTATGAATCAGGGTTCAGCTCTTTATCTTTGATCTCAGCCACCAATGACTATTTTGAGCGACATTCATGGGTGTTGTGCCAAGGGATTTTTTGGTACTTGCACCATTTTCTAGTGTCCTTCTTTGTCTTCCCGTGACACTTCTTTTCCTGTGTCTTGGACTGGTTTTTAGGACATTGTTTGTTAGGGCCGTCTTTATCATACTTTGGTTGTTGTGGATTTGCAGACCCGAACTCCTGTTTTTTATGGTGCTTAAATTTCTGCTCGATTTTAACAACATATTGATAAGTAGCACCGAATTATGAGATGTCCAAAAAATCCATTTCATTCTGAATGTATCTATCTAGAGCCCCACGATATTTCAGAACCAAATGTCACTCAGAGTCTTTGATACCCATCTTGGTGTGCAAGGTATGGAAGGTATCGATGAACTCTGGAACTGCTTGGCCCCTCTCTTGCTGCAGTGTGGTCCATCTCATGTACTCATCCTCATAGTTTCCAATAGGGTAATATTGTTCCTTTACCGCATCCACAAAAAAATCCCAAGTGGGATCGGCCCCATATATTCTAGACTCCTCTGTGGAACTTTGCTCCCAGTAAGTTTCCCACCAATGTTTTACATGAGGGAGATATTTAAGGAGTGTGAAGGTGATCTTTTCTTTGTCGGAAAAATTGTGAATGGAGAAATAACCTTCTAGCAGAGTTAACTATTTTTCTAGGGCTTTTGGATCTATTTGTCCTTCAAATATAGGAATATCAAAGTTAAATTGTACCTTGAAAGGTGAGCTGCCTCCAAAGTGGACGCTTGATGAATATGCACCTAATGCTATCGACAATCATTTAAGTATGTGGGAAAAATTCTCCATCATTTCATCCCTCTATTGCATGAGAGCTTGCTCAAGCAACAGATTGATAGGATCATCTGCTCCATCGTTTTTCTTTTCCTCTGCCATTGAGGGTTTCTTGGGTGTGCGAGAGAGATTGTCTTCAAGAGAGAAAATCTCAGGACCCAAATTTCTATACTCATACCTCATCGGGGACATGCATTGAAAAAAATGATCAAGAGTAGCCTGCTCTAATACCACCAATCCAAATTATTTTCAGCACTAAATGAGAGCGGAGATATAATAAAGAAATGCATAGAGATATCGCGTATATCAAATAATATAACAAAAACATATCAAAGACGCAACCATAAACATATATATATAGTAATACATGATTTCTATTAATGAAAGAAATGTACAGAGACTGTAAAAATACAGAGTGAAAGACTCGCTAGAATGGTGGCAACTTATCTCTGAGAAGAGATGTGACGGCTACTCCCATTCACCAGAAGATGATTACAATGAGGCTTTGAAGTACTTTTTACAATAAACAGGAATGCCAAAAAATCTTATAAATCCAAAAACCTAACCCT
>JASDQU010738274.1:91129-126209 GCA_032191745.1 Picea mariana
CACCAATATGGGTATCAAAGACTCTAAACGATATTTGGTTCTAAAATACCATGCGGCTCTATAAAGATACATTCAAACTAAAATGGATTTTTTGGACATCTCATCACTCAGTTCTACTTATCGATATGTTGTTAAAATTAAGAAGACGTTTAAGAACCAGAACTAATGGGATTTCAGTTTTGCAAATACGAAACAACCAAAGTATGATAAATATGGCCCTTACAAACACCTTCCTCAAAACCAGTCTAAGACACAGGAAAATAAGCATCATGAGAAGATGAAGAAGGACAGTGGAAAATGGTGCAATTTCCACAAAATACCCTGGCACAACACTGATGAATTTCGCTCAAAATATTCATTTGTGGATGAGATCAAAGACACAGAGCTGAACCCTAATTCAGAATCTGATTATGAAAATACTGGTAAAAGACAGATCATCAACACAGACCCCACTTCTATTGTCATGACCACAACAATTCAACCAGAAGAACCAATAGATCCTGAAGAGGGGGAGTGCCTTCTTCATTCACAGATGGGTGAAGGGGACCCCACTACATTGTATTGTTGATATTGGAAGCCAAAATAACCTCATCTTAACAGAGGTCTTCAAACAGTTGTGATTGTCAACAACACCACACCCACAACCATACAACATCGGGTGGCTTCGCCAGGGATGAGATCTTCAAGTCATCCAGTAGTGTCGACTGTCATTCGACATCCATCCCTTCAAGGATGAGTTATTATGTGATGTTTTCCTACTAGATGTCTATGATGTTATTTTGGGCCAACCATATATTTGGAAGCACCATGCTATCTATGAGTCTCGACCCCGTAGTTTCATTGTTACTCTGGGGGGTCATCTCTACAGAATACCATAGGTAATTCCAACTATTTCCCCACCTAAACAACACCGCAAGGCAGTATCTCATAATACAAAATTCATCTTCTTCATAATATGTTCAAAAGGGGAACATAAGGATATTGCAACCATTATAGCCTCAGCCCAAACACCTTCTATCCAACAAAAGGAGGTCGACAAGATTGCAAAAAAATGCAAAGATTCCTTCTATACACAGTCATCTCAGATATCCCAACTATTTGAACATATTCAACCTCTCCAGCAACAAGTTCATGACAACATTCCACAAACTGAGCAACACGACGTCTCCAACAAGGCAAGCAACTCACCAAGATTGAGATTCAACAAACGCTTCCCTCTCTCCCCAGGGAACTCAACATAATGGAGACCATTGATTCCTAATGAGAGAGGATTAATCCAGGTGGATATTAGTGGCCACCCACCTTTTCCAACTGGCTCAAAACAATTTTCTGGCAATTTTGGTAATTTACAATTTTTAGCATTTTTTCGGGTCCTGGACTTCCGGAGTCATTTTGAGGCCCTAAACAACATTTTTTCAGAAAACAGGGAGCAACATTTAATTTCCTTTGATGTTTCTCAAATGAACGTTGTATTCCTCGGATAGATCTTTCTAACGGGATATCATGCACCTAAAATGAAGATCGTATGCAAAATTTATGACCCTAAAAAATTGATGTACTAACTTACCCAAACAGGGCCCACATAACTTTTGGTGCTTCATCTCCTAGGGTTAGGTTTTTTGATGTCTATGGTTTTTGACATTATTTTTTATTATAAAAAGGCCTTCATATCCTCATTGTAATCATCTTCTTGCGAATGCGAGTAGCCGTCAGATCTCTTCTAAGAGATAAGTTGCCACCATTATAGCGAGTCTTTCACTCTGTATTTTTACAATATCTCTACATTTATTTCATTAATATAAATTGTGTATTACTGTATATATTTGTTTATGGTTTCATCTCAGATACATTTCTTTTATATTATTGGATATCCATGACATCTCTATGCATTTATTTATTTTATCTTCGCTTTGATTTTGTGCCGAAAATAATCTGGATCATATCTAGTGGTACAAACCCACTCCTAGTAGCACATGACTACTAACTAGTGACACATAGTCACTACCAATGGATCACATCCTTCAAAAACCTCCTACACTGGATGCTTCTTTTAAAATTATCACAACTATAAACTTTGAAAGAATGACTTCTCAGAGAGGCAGACTATTTTGCTAGACCACTTCTCAGAGTGAATGGAAAGGAGAATGAGTGTCCTATGACCATTCCCCCACACTAGAAACAAGAAGAATCTTTGTCTATGGTACATCAACAATCTATCAGACCATGATGATCCATTCTGGACCATTTTCTGAACTAGAAAATGACTGTCCATCAAAAAGGTTGGACCACTTTCCGGACTGGAAAGTGACTGCCTAACCTGGACCATTTTCCAAACTAGAAAATGACTGTCCATAAAGAATATTGGACCACTTTATGGACTATAAAGTGACTTCCCAACCTGGACCATTTTCCAAATTGGAAAATGACTATCCATATATCAATAACATATGAGTGATCCCTCCCATTCCTAAGGAGTAATCACTTCCCTTTCCAATAAGGAAGTCATATCCACAAGTCTCAACTCTTCCATGGAAACTTTTCATCTTGGAAAGAGGATTTACCAAAATATACGCTATATGCTCATCAGTGGAGATATACTAGAGAACTACTTATCCCTTATGGAATTTATCATGCAAAAAATAATGCTTGATCTTAATGTGATTTGAAATATCATGGAACACTTGGTTCTCTAAGATATTTAAACAGATCTAGTTATCAAAATATATCACAGTGGAATCCAGCGCCTAATCAAACAATCCAGAAACTAGCTTACAGAGCCACATTGCTTCTATACAAGAATCACAAGCTCCAATATATTCTTCTTATGTAGTGATGAATGAAACAAACTTATGTTTTCTGCTAGCCCATGATATCATGGAAAATCTCAAACTGAAACACATCCAAGAAGTAGTTATTCTATTATATGCACTCCCTACTCAATCTGAATCGATAAATCCATGTAGTTGTATATCATAACCCAAACGTCCCATGAAGATATTTCAAGGCATTATTTTCAATTTTTCAATTCTCGTGGCTAGGTTCCACCTTGAACTGGCTCAACATGTTTACAAAAAAGAAAATGTTTATCCTAGTATTCATCGAATACATGAAGGAACCAATCAATTTATTGGTACAATGATGGGTCTTCTGGATCAAAGTCTCTCAACTTCTTCAGATCTATCATCACAAAATTTTTCCATGGATTTGCAATCCATCATCCTTTACTTTTGAAGAACCATTTCAATACACTTCCTCTTTCATAGAAAGTTTTCACCATGCTTTGTTTGTACATTATAGGTTGCACTCAAGGTTGTTTGAATCCATACAAGGTATTTTTCTATCTACATACATGGGTCTCTTTTGGGTATACCTCAAAACCTTGAAGTTGTTCTACATATTTTTCTTCTTCAATTACTTTGTTGAGAATAATAGTCTTTACATCCATCTTATGTAAACTCCAACCCATGGATACTACAAGAGATATAATGGATCAGCTAGAGGCATATCTGGTTACTGGAATAAGCTATCATCATAGTCTTCTCCCTCCCTCTAGGAGAAGCCTCTAGTTATGAATCTCGCCTTGTATATATCAATGCTTCCATTCATAAGTATTTTTCACAATTTCTCACATACATTGTTCTAGATCACATATTCCTTCCATTCCTTTTGTTTGAATACTTCTAGTGGGTTTAAAACATGCTAGTAGTCTTATGATTCTTGGTATAATAACTGGTTCAATTGGTTGTTCTCAATTTTCTTTATTTCTTGGAACATTCATGTTCTTCATCATGTTTCTCTTCACTGTTGGAGCCCATGGAATATTCTATATATTATATGCCCTTCCTTTATGAAGGTGTCGACTTCTTCTTTTCATCATAGGAACATAAATGTAGATAGACAACCAAGGATATTCAAAGATTGTTTTGAAGAATACTTCTTCTAGATTAAAATTGTACATGTGTTAATTATCATGGTTGCTACTTATAATGAATAACATGGACATATACTTCATAGTATTCACGGGTTATTTAATGGATCACATCATTGAGGATTAGATCCCTCGTAATCCCAACTTCATTCTTGAATGATAAATATGCATGCTTTTCTTTTGGAATTATGCAATCATCTCCCTCCATCTGAGAGATTCCATGCTTCCATTTGTATCGTTCTTGATTTCTATAAAGTGTCACAAGTCTATTCTATTTTTCCTCTTGATTATTGGCTTCTTTCTGGTATGACTCCTTTTGATTCTCTTCAAGTTTGGTTATGATTGTGGCGCATATGGAATTTCAGCAAAGGTAGTCAACATACTTAATCCTTTTTAAATACATTAATAATATCCATTGTAATGGAAATACTTATATAATTCTTCTCCCATAGGTATTGTTTCATTGACACTGACCATCTTATCTTTTAAGAAATAGATACACATGATATGTATGTAAACATTGTATGTGAAAGGACTATGTTACAAAAGAATATTGTTACCATGACTAGTAGAAGACGTATGCTTCATCCTTCTTTACTTTCTTTGGGGTTACTTTTCTTTGGAAACTGTTTCTTTGTTTGTTTCCTTCCTTTTATTTAACTTGGGAGACTAGATCCCATAGCGACCATATTTTCGACAGTTGAAGAATTGTATTTTTTACATATCCTTTTATTGATTTGATTTCTTCCTTGAGCCAAACTTCTTCTTATTCATAAATTTCTTGAACTTTGTGGTGTAGGCTTGACCATCATCTTTCTTTTGGGATTTCACTTTTGTGCTAATCCTTGATTCTTCTTGTTCACGACAATTCCAAAGTTCTTCAAATGTGGGATACTCCAATTTTGTATTCATTATTGTGGAAAATGAATCATATGTCTTGGGAAGTCCATTAAGTATTTTATTTACTAGTTCCTTTTTGAAATGATTTCCTTAATAACTTGTAGTTGATCTCTTAACCAAAAACTAAAAATTTACACCTTGGATTGTTGAAAGTACCAGGAAGTGCGCTAGGATAGGGCGCACTAGGTTATCCAGGAATTAGTTCAAGAAATTCACTTAAGGTGTTTTAACATGAGAGTTAGGTTTTCGTTCTTGTAGAAAAACTTTGACTACAACAACAACCACAACTGAGCAAATCCTCCCAATCTACCTTCCAGTGGTTAGACTGTATGAAGATAGTGTGGGACCATAACCTGTTAGAATAACAGGTGCAATCATTTCACCGCAGACAAAATATAAATATTTTCACCCAACCATAGGCACAAAGTAAACCCCCAAGCACCTTAACCTTGACAAAAAGAATAATTTTGGAAGAAAACCCTAGAACCAATAACTAACCAAGGTAGTGTACCTCTCTCCAAAGATAGATTACCAAGTAGAGAGTTCAAACCATAACTAGGAAGAAATTCCAACCATAGCCAAAGACCAAGTCACCACTGCAGTAGTTGCAACTCTCTGTCAGTCATACATGTCACTTGTCCTTATGCAATTGTGAGACTGAGTGTGAAAAATGAGATCTAGTGCCCTCTTATTTATAGTCCTCCAAGTGACCTAATTGGGTCGACTTATAATTCTAAAGGATAATAATTTAAGATAAATTATTATCTTGAGTGACTTGTCTTCTAATGTTATTTCCTAGTCTTTTATGGTTTCTCTTGCTTCCCAGAATATTCTATACTCATCAATGGTTACATGTAGAGGTTAATAACTTCAAAAGATATTGTAATATAAACAAATTGTCCATTTCATATCTGAATTAGTGTGGAACCCACAACCCCATGTTCGACTAAGACATATGAAGAGAAAGAACCGGTTGAACAACCAACAATTAGTAGTAGAATGAGGGTGATGCAAAACCCCACCACTCCTGTGGTTCATGCGACCTCCTAGTATAGGATCGCTCACTTAAGGGAGATAATTATCTCCCAGGCTCTTGTTGAAACCTCAAAATACTCTACGACATTATTTTTCTCTTTTCCTTGTGCACAAATTTGTGTGTGCAACAGTCTTATCACGTGAGCAGAGAAATCCACGTGACCTTAGGCCAAAAACATGGGCTAATCTCTTTAACAAGTAGGAAATTTGGAACTTTATATCTATGGGATTTAGGAGCTCTAAATACAACACACAAAAATCCTCTCGAATGTCGAATCCGCGAATAGTCAAACAGAGGCAGGGATCAATGAATCACAATACATGCCTTGATCTATGGTTCACACAAATTTCAGGACTCTGAGCTTCGATATTTTTCCTTGTATAAATGTGAAACACCTCCGAATGCACAAACAATGAACTGGAAAATTGGATAAATAAAGTCCACCTTCTATCGATGGCCTAAGATTATTCTTGTCCCCGCGCTTCAGAGCTCTTCACGACACAAAAATTAAAATTATTTAAACGTCAAACTAGAAAAGGTATGGATCCATGATCCATGTGTCCCTCTCAATAGACAATCGAGATCTACTCTGGCCTTCAGGAGTTCTCGAGTCAAAACACTTTATGCCTTCGTTCTCTAAAAGTGTCATATTTTTGAATCACTTGAAATCTCCCGACACGTGGCCCATATGCCAATGGTCAAGATGTGCTCTAGGATTCAGAGCTTCGTTAGTTTTTCACACTCTTGCAACAACACTTGAGGTTCACCAGATAACTGGACTTTTAGATAACTTTTTATCTGCAGACAAGTGTCCCACGTCTACCAATAGTCCAGATTAACTTGGGACTCTGAGACTTCAGGAAATTTCTCTCCTCCACAACACACACCCTAACACTGTTGAAATCATGAATTGCAAAGGACTTAAAGGGTTAACACCCATGCACTTTCTCTAGATATGATGGTTTTGAAAAACTATGGCTTCTCCCCGAGCAGATCTTGTCCACTCAAACTACAGACAAAATGAATCCTTTCTCCAAGGACCGTCACTCGCTATTATTCCTTAGCTTTGTCACTCTAAGTGATTTGAACCTTGGCACACAACTTGCACTACCTCTCTCGATCTTGAGACTTAGAAAAAATCTCTTGCACACTCCTTGCACTCCCTCTCCTTGAGACTCTCTCAACAATTCATTAAGTGTTGGTCCTATGCACTCCTTGCATGGGTCTATCCTTCAATATTTTTATACTCAAACTAGTATATGTGTAGTCCTTTCACTCACTCTACGAAATTCACTCCATCTCTCATGAGATATCGAGTATGTAAATGACTCTTCTTTCTCACTCCTTGCATGAGGATTTTAGAAGATAAATAATTGAAAATTATAGAACATCAAAGGTTCATTCATTCAACCACTAAATAGACACATAGACATATAAACACATAAAATATATAACGTAGCATTACCCAAATAACTCAAATATAAGGAAACTCAAACATGTGAAGTAAATATCTAACATATTCCTTCAGGAAAACATTTACAAGAGTTCCCATAGCTCTCATCTTCTCTCTTTCTCCGTAGTAATCACAGTGATCTCAATATAAAATACAATAATCTTCAACAACCTCTTTTGGGAATAGATTACATACATTTATACATGGAGGGGATTCTCGATCCTTCCTTCTGACTACTCTATTGCTTTCACATGATAATTAAGGCATTCTACCACTAATATTATTACAAATAAATGAGAATTTACAATATATATAGGATTTGATGCTACAAATCTATACAATACTTTGGGCATTAAAGAAATTACAATATCCTAGATTGTTTACAATGGCTCATGCCTCAAGATCTTACGGGCCTTTAATTACAATATTTTCAAAACATTAAAGTGACACACTCTCCTTGGAATCCAAAACCAATTTGAATTTGTGCACTAGATGTTGAGTTATCCTCCACTTGGCCTCATTAAATGTTGATGTTGCTGCTCCTGCATCATACTTCTCTGGACAAAAAGATTCATCAAGTCCTGTCCATGAGCTCCTACAATGTCTTTCCATGCTTCTAGATATTAGTTTCATTTATCTAACTGAAATCTTCTACTAAATGATATTTCCACTTAACCAGATACTCATAATAAAATTTTGTCTTGGTCGTTTTAGAAATCCTCTCTTCCAAAATATTCTCTATATGTGGCTTCTCTTCTATGGGAGTCTGCCACTTTCACTGAATCTCCTCTCCATCATATGTCCCTTCTATATCACTATCCTGTAAGGGTATACGTCTTCTACATTGAATATTGGAAATATTCCAATGTCCTATGGTAGTTCAATATCATAAGAAATAATAGATAATTTTCTGAGGATATTACAAGGTCCTATCTTCTTCATCTTTAGATTGTTATATTTCCCCTTCAAAAATCTTTCCTTCTTCAAGTATTCTAAGACTTGATCTCCAATTTAAAAATTCACCTCTCTTCTCCTCAGGTCTACTATGTTCTTATATTTTTGGCTTTTATTCTATAACTGTCCTTTTATCTGATCATTAAACTTCTACATTTCTATAGCAAAGTCTTATGTTCCTGCACTTTGGAATTCATCTCGTACCAAATATATCAATTCTGAAATTCCTCCTGGATGCATCCCATATACTATTTGCAATGGACTCTTAACAATACTCCTATTTGTTGAGTCGTTATATGCAAACTCTTCTTAGGGAAGAATTTGATCCCATTGATTGTTATGTTCAGTGACCAAACTCCTTAACAGATTCCCTAAACTTGTATTCACTACCTCAATATTTATGTCTATCTATGGATGATATGTTGAACTGAAATGAAAAATTTTCCCGAACTTCTTCCACAAGGTCCTACAAAAGTGTCCCACAAAGTGTCCTTGAAAACCCATGCAATCTCACAATCTCATTGAAAAACAAATTTTCTATGTGAGTAACATAACTAGTTTTGTGAAACAGTATGAAATATTCCATCTTAGAAAATATGTCAACCACCACAAATATCGAGTCACTCCCTCTCTAGGTTCTTGGAAATCCTAGAACAAAATCCATACTTACAACAACCCATGGCATGTCTAGAATAGGAAATGGTTCATACAATCCAGTGTTCTGCTACTTTCCTTTAGCATACTGGAATATTATCAATATGTCCATGAACTTCTTCACATCATACCTCATTTTTGGCCAATAGTATGAACAACTCAACTGTGTATACATTTTATCATGGCCAAAATGTCCAACCAATCATCCATAATGCTTATCCTTTAGCAAATTGTCCCTCATTGAGCATTTTGGAATACACAACCAACTTCCCTTGAATAACAGTATGTCGTGGATTGGATACTCCTTCCATTTATTTTTTTCTATTAACAAAGGGTTTTCACATGCTTCATAAGCTTCCTTGAAATCTAAGCCTTCTTGATACATCTCGTTGAGTTGTTCAAACCCCAAAGTCTCCAGTTGGAATTCCTGCAAGATAAAAAATTTCATGCTCAAATCATATGCAACTTTGTTAGTGCTTCCACTAATATGATTAATAAAAAAAGTAAAATTATGCATGAATTCTACCCATTTGACATGTCTATGGTTCAATTTCTCTTGTCTGGTTATAAATTGCAAATCCTAGTTGTCAGTGTATAAAACAAACTCCTTTGATATAAGATAATTCCTCCACTTTTTCAAAGCTTGAATTACAACATAAAATTCCTTGTCATATGTTGAATACTTCCTCTTAACATAATTTAGCTTCTCACTGAAATAAGAAATAGGCTTATTATTTTGACTTAAAATTGTGCCAATGGCTACTCCACTTGCATCACATTTTCCCTGAAAAGTCTTCTCAAAATCTGGAAGAACTAAAATAGGTTGTTTTGTTATCTTTTCTTTCAATAGTCTAAATCCCTTCTCATCTTCTTCTGTCCAATTAAAATATCTATGTTCCTTATTTATGGTGTCTAGTATGGGTGCACAAATACTGTTCAAATTCCTGATGAATTTCCTATAAAAACTCGCCAACCCATGAAAACTCATTACTTCAAACACACTTCTTAGAGAAGGCTATTCTCTTATTTCACTCACCCTCTTTGGATCCACATTCAATTCATTGGAAGATATTATTAACCCCAAATACACAAGTTTTGTTTTCATAAAAGAACATTTCTTGAAATTCACCAACAACTTCTATTGCTACAACCTTATCAACACCATTTTCAAATGTCTTAAATGCTCCTTTTCAGTCTTAATGAAAACTAGAATATCATATAAATAAACAATCACAAAATTACCAATAAAATCTTTGAACACTTCATTCATAAACCATATAAACTTACTTAGTGCATTTTTTAAGACAAACGGAATAACAAGCCACTCATACAATCCTTCATGTGTTTTTAATGTTTTTTTCCATTCATCTCCCTCTCTCATCCTTATCTTATTATAACCACTCTTCAAGTATATTTTGGAAAAATAATTAGCTCCACTCAAGAAATCCATTAAATCATCTATTCTAGGTAAACGAAATCTATACCTAATGGTTATCTTGTTGATGGATTTAGAATTTGTGCACATTTTCCAAACTCCACCCTTCTTCGGACTCAACACAGATGGTACTGCACACAGGCTCAAACTTTCCTTGATCAAAACTGTATCCAACAACTCTTGGAATTGCTCTTTGACCTCTTCATTCTCTTGAGGGGTTAGTATGTATGTTGCTTTGTTTGGAAATTTTTTTCCTAGAATAAAGTAAATATGGTGATTGATACTCCCGATGGGTGGTAAAGTGTGAGGTAACCCATCCACCATAATTTCAACAAACTCATCTAATAAATCCTAAACTTCTACAGGAAAGTCATTCATATAAGTTCTTGTGAGAATGACTCTTTACTTACATACAACAACATACTGTATTTTCTGGTCTTTCTTAACTTATTTTAAGAGTTCTTTCTCACTTATGAGAGGTATACTAGGACTAGCTTCCTCTTTGACTCCTTTATCTTCTATTGGGAGCAACATATGCTTACACCCATTCTTCTCAGGGGTATAAATATTATTCCTCCCATCATGTATGAAATTCTTGTCATATTTCCATGGACTTCCCAACAAAACATGACAAACATCCATAGGTATGACATCACAAAAAACTTCATCTCTATAACCACCTAGTTTAAACTTAACTTTACATTGTCGACATACCATGACTTGATGTCCTTTCTACAACCATGACACCTTGTACGGATTCGGATGTGCAATCATCTCCAAATTCAAATTTTCCACCATTTCTATGGATATTAAGTTATCAGTGCTCCCATTGTCTATGATCACCTTGCATACCCTATCCCTAGTCTTACAAGCAGTTCTGAACAAAATGTTCCTCTGGACTGGTTCTCGTACCTATTTCTTTGTCTTTACAAGAGATTTCCTCATCACGAGTGATCTTCCTTCTTCTATTGCTTATTCCTTCATCTCTTTCTTCAAATTCTTCTTATAAACCTCATAAATGTGATCTTCTCCTCCTCTTTCATTCCTCTTCTCAGTACATTCCCAAGACATGTACCCTGTTTTTCCAAATGAATAACACTTCACTTCTCCTCCTCTGACTCTTCCTCTACCACTGCGAAAATAATTTCTTCCTCCATAGTGCCCTCCACTAGAAATTCCTCCTCTTTTTGTCTCTATTTTGTATTTTCCAGCTTCTCCTCTGGGTTTCTGGAACTTATCTATGACGATTCCTCTTCCTATGTCAGGACTTTTTCCTATGTTCCTTTAACTCTACCTCCTTGCCAACTTTCATTCTGCCTTCAAGGATACCTAACAATAATCTTCCATAGTTCTCATTTCCATCATGCTACTCTCATCCTATACTTCGTACCTCAATCCATTAATGTACCTAGAAATGTTTTCTTCATCATTATCCCTATGTCTTTCTCTTATGTTCAACTTATAAAATTATTCGGTATACTCTTTCACTGAGAAACCTTTCTGTCTCAGATTTTGCAACTTCCTGAACAAATTTAACTAATAATCCTTGGGTCTTGCTGTTGATTTTGGTCTTACCTATCCTCCTTATGTCAGCTTGCAACCTATCCCACCATAAATATACATGTCCCTTCAATTTGGTCACTGCATGCTTTACCTTCTTCTCATCATCAATTTCCTCATAGTCAAAGTACTTGTCTAGAGAAATTATCCAGTCCAAAAATTATTCTACATTTAAATTACCTTCATATATCAAGACTTCTATTTTTTCTCTAGTTCCCAATTTTACAACAACACTTAACAATCTCTCCTCTACTGCTTGTTCTCCCACAACTTATTCTTCTTTCACATCTTCATTTTCAGTTTCATTGATGTCACCAACTTCGGGTTCTCTTCTTTGTGTTGAATCCATGGCATACAACATTCCATGAAGTTGTCTCATTTTTTCTTCATGGCTACATTGACTACAGGTATATCCCTGCGTCTTCTTGGTGACATGCTTCCAAATACTATTTTCACATAGAGATTAATTCCTTCTCTAATACCACTTGACCCCCACCACTCTTGGGTTTTTCACAACCTCTTGGTCTAGGATCATTCACTTAAGGGAGATGAATTAGCTCTAGATTTGTTATTGAACCCTTGAAATAATCTACCACATGCCTTTTCTCTTTTCCCTGCATGTAAATTTGTGTGCATGAAGGTCTTATCATGTCAATGGAGAAATCCATGTGAGCATGGGCCAAAAACGTGGGATAATATCTTTAACTAGAAGGAACTTCGGCACTTCATAGCTCTGGGCTTTGGGATTTCTATCTACAACACACAAAAATCCTCCCGAACACCGAATTCATGAATAGTTGAATAGAGGCAGGGATCAACGACTCACAATACGTGCCTTGATCTACGATTCATGAAAATTATGGGACTCTAGGATTCAATATTTTTCCCTATCTAAATGTGAAACACCTTCAAATGCACGAAATATGAACTAGGAAATCGGATGACTGACATCCGCCTTCAATCGACGGCCTAATATTACTCCGAGCTTCAGGCTTTGGAGCTCTTCACAATACAACACTTCAAATCCTCCAAATGCCTATCTGGTGAAGGTATGGATCTATGATCTATGTGTCCCTCTCAATAGGCAATTGAGATCTACTTTGGCATTTGGGAGTTCTCAAGCGAAAACACATTATGCCTCCATTATCCCAGACTAACATATTCCTGAATCATTAGCAATATGCCAACATGTGGCCCTGACGCCAATGGTCAAGATCTTTTCCCGACTTTAGAGATTCAAAATTTTTGCACACTCTTGCAGCAACACTTCAGGTTCATAAGATAGACAAAATTTTGGATAAATTTTTATCTGTGGACATGTGTCCCCTTTATACCAATGGTCCATATTAACTTTGGACTTTTTGTGAAATTTCTCTCCTCCACAACACACATCCTAAAAATTTTGAACTACTGAAGTCTGAAGAAATTAAAGGGTTAAAACCCATGCACCTTATCCAGATCTAATGGTTGTGGAAAACTCTAGCTTCTCCCGAATGGATATAGTCTGCTCAACCTCAAAACAAAAATAATCCTTTATTCAAGGACCTTCACTCACTATTATTCCTAATATTTCTCACTCTAAGTGATTTAAACCTTGGCACATACCTTGCTCTACTTATCCCGAGCTTGAGACTTATAAAAAAATATCATGCTCACTCCTTGCGCTCCCTCTCCTTGATACTCTCTCCACACTTCACTAAGGGTTGTCCCTATGCACTCCTTGCACACGTCTATCCTTCAAGATTTTTATACTCAAACAAGTATATGTGCACTCCTTGCACTCACTCTATCTATCCTGAGCTATTGATTCTGTAAATGACTCTTCGTTTGCACTGATTGCATGGCGACTGTGCACTCCTTACACAAGGATTTGAGAAGATAAACAATTGAAACTTATAGAACATCAAAGGTTCATTCATTCAACCATGAAATACGCACACAAGAATATAAAAACAGAAAGTAGATAACATAACATTACCTAAATAAATCAGAGATAAGCGAACTTAGACATGTAAAGTAAATCTCCTTTATTATATTCCTTCATGAAAACATTTACAATATTTACCACAACTCTCAGCTTCTATCTTTCTCTACAATAATCACAATGATCTCAACAACAAATACAATAATCTTCAACAACCTCTTTTGGGCATAGGTTACATACATTTATACATGGAGGGGATTCACAAGCCTTCCTTCTGACTACTCTAGTTCTTTCACATCATAATTAAAGTATTCTATCACTAAGATTATTACAAATAAATCAACAATTGCAGTATAAATATGAGTCAATGCTCCAAATATGTACAATCCCTTGGGCATTAAAAAAATTGCAATCCCTTGGATTGTTTACAATGGCCCATGCCTAAAAATCTTACGGGCCTTTAATTAAAATATTTTCAAAGAATTAAAGTGACACGCAATCCTTGGAATCCAAAACCAATTTGAATGAACTCATTGAATGTTGTTTTTTCCTTGACTTGGCCTCATTGAATTTTGATGGAAATGCTCCTGCATTAGAGGGTCCAATGGAAATTCAAGTGGAAGTATAAATTCATCTAGAATTAGTCAGTTATATACACCACATGGAGGTGGTAGTACAACAAAATTCATAATCGAAGGAGCAAATCCAACTATTCCATTACCATATTTTTATTGAGAAGGTTCAGAGGACCCATAGAAGCATCTATTTAACTGTGAGAATATTTCGACAATTAAGTAGATCATAAATGAAGATACAAAAGTAGTACAACTTGCAATCACATTCATAGATCGGGCATTGGACTGGTATATGGGCCATGCAGTAAACGTTCAACAATGAGCACCTACAACCATCACAGATGTGAATAAGGCATGATCAATGAATTCCAGTGACCAAGTTCATAAGATCAATACATGAATCAGATGATAAAAATGAAACAAAATCTATGGGATTCGATTTCAGAATTTGATCAGAAGTTCAAGATATTGAAAGGTAATTGAAGTATCCTATAAAAGGTAGGGAGGGGAGAGTGGGAGGGAGAGAGGGAGATATTTTTAAGAAATAGAGTATATCTACAAATATAATCACCAAAAATATTGAATACACAATAGATCCATAGAGCATTATAGAGGACACACACTTTTATTATAATAAAACTCTTGAGGTAGGGCAACACCATAGAATGTATTGTATTATGGAAGTGATCCTCTCCTATTCACTTGCATATTTGAGGGGGGATCCTTCTATTGAGTTAATGCTCCAAATACAATACTTCTATTTATATCTCATTACATTGCATGAACCCTTTTATATAGTGCAACCAACCACCTAAGAACATTCTAGAGGAGGAACCTTCTAGAAGTAAAAGTCCTCTTACATTTATTATATCTATCTAACTACCATAATGGGCTTTATTTACTACTATAGTGGACCTAGTCCACCTTATATTTAATGACCTCCACTATGGGCCCTCTGGGCCCCCCACTACCTCTCTAGCTACCTAACAGTCCATCCCCCTTATGAAAGCATTGTCCTCAATGCTTGGTGTACAACCATATAATAGGGTCCCATGGATAAGTGTGGACCATAGTGTTGAAGTAGACTAGAGAAACAGGGTCCCATTAAGAAATGAAAGCCACCATGTTAAATTAGTCCAACCACCACTGTGAACTAGGGTCCTTTGTCCAAGTGTTGATGTGAATTTCATGCAGAATATATCAACACCTAATAGCACACTGAAAATGATGCTCCAAATACTGAAACCTATCTTGTGGATCGAAATAATAATATCCATCCACATAGTGGGAAAGGGTCAAAGATGAATATTTAAGGAACAATACCATTGTAGAATATGTAGGATGGATATCGATAATCATAACTAGCTCCTGATTGGTCATATTTATGTTCTCTAGAGAAGGTGGAGTAGAGTCATCAAATAAAAGATGAAAGTAGTAATCATCCCAAATATTATAATTGTTCATATACCAATCCTCACAATATTCCTCATAATCATACCAAGCATATATTTCTTGAGTTCTCTTGTGATGTCATTGTACATGAGATTCCTAAAATATCTCTCATGTGCTGCAATTATTCTCTCTTCAATAGTTTCCATATCGCGTTGAAATTTTGTCTTGGAGGCTTCCAATTTGTGTTGTAGGGCCATGAGTGATTGAAAGTGAATATCCATGGGAAACACCACATATAAGATACCAAAACAAAGATCTAAAAAATTTATATCCAAGGGAACTAATATGGTAGAAATCCAATCACTCTATGAAAAGTTATCAACTCTACAGTTCCTTCACCATCAAGAAAACCCCCAAAAATGGTTGATTCCAAATCAACAATATCTTCACTTCTCGAGCTTCGATTTAGATGTATTTTTTTCAAATTGGGTGAAATTGTGAGATAAACTCAAATATTTAATTTTTTGTACAAATTCGGCCTCCATCTTCTACATAAATAAAAAAATCGCGCCATGATCTGTGGAAAAAAAACCTAAAAAATTACATATCTTAAAATGTTTATATCTTGACTTCCCAGACTCCATTTCAGGCGATATTTTTTTTACCTTGGGTTTTTTTCTGAGGGGTTTTTTTCTGAGAGAAACTCATATATACAACCCGTTTCTTCAAAATTTTCACACAAATATACATAATTTATCTGGAATGTCGCGGCCCTCTTTTTCTTCTCCAAAACATTCTGCAAAAATAAAAATAAAAAAACAATTTTTCCCACACTTCTTGCCAAGAAAAGTGATCTAATACCACTTTTCAAGAACCAGAGTAGATATGAAAATATAATCACCCAAAAAATGAATACACAATAGATCCACAAAGAAATATAGAAGAACCACAATTATATTATAAGAAAACCCTTGAGGTAGGGTAACACCATACAATGGATCCTATTATGGAAGGATCTTCTCATGTTCACTCTCCCCTTCGAGGGGGCATCCTCCTATTGATATACCACACCAAATACAAGAATTTTCTCCATATGTCATTACATTGCATCAATCCCTTCATATAGTGCAACCAACCACCTAATAACATTCTAGAGGAGGAACCTTCTAGAAGCATAAGTCTTCTTACATGTATTATATCTAGTTAACTATCATAATGGGCCTTATTTAATGCTATAGTGGACCTAGTCCACATTACATTGAATGGCCTCCACTATGGGCCGTCTTCCCCCCCCCCCATTATCTCTATAACTACCTAACAGAGATGGAGAGGATAGATGGAGAGGGAGGGGGAAGGGGAGATATATATAACCTTACTTTTCACTTTATCTTATTGGGTTTATTTTCGTCAAGTGTTATCAATACCCTACAAAATCCCATGATATATATTCTATATGAACTATATCTCCACTCGATGCAAGATATAATAATTTCTCCTATATATGCACCATGTCTCAATTTATCTCCCACTCCTTTAAACTGCACTTTGATTTTCAATAGATTCTATGCTTATTAAATTTATAGATTAGAGAAAATACAACTAGAAGGTGGTGTCTCTTTGCTCTCTTTTCTTAAAATGAAAGTACAAAAAATGAGGCACTCTCTATGGATTTTTCATTGAAACTATGGCATGCATGGATCCTATGGGATATTTCTTGAGCATTTTTTATCTTCTCAAAATACCACTCCTATGTGCTCTAATCAACTATGGAATAAATACAATGATAACAAATGGAACACTTTCTCCTCTTGGTGGCCTGGTATTTAAGATAGTCTAATAACAATCTAGGGTTTTCATTTTGACTTCCTCAACCCCAAATTTTGATAAGGTTTAGGACCTTCTATAAAATTCTTGAAATTAATCATGTGGCTAGCCCCATATGAATTAGTAATAGAGTTTTATGTGGCATTCTCTCGTACCCTACAAGTTGATTCCTCCANCAATTTTTTCCACCCTGAAAGCATCGAGATAGATGAAAAATAATATAATGCTTCAATTTTGATCATACCTTTCCATTTAGGGAGGATATTGGTCCCCAAAATATTTATTGAATGTCATGAGGAATTTTTTCCTCTTCCTTCTCCCTGGAGTACCATTTTGATTTTCCTGAAGTTGTCATTTATTCCAAAGGTGGTGTTTCCCCTATATTGTATTTTTGGACTTCTTCTACAAAATTGTTTCCTATAACAACTCTACCAAAGAATATGTTACCAATTCATCTATGAAAGGTAGTACCTTCTCCTCCTCCTCATCCAGCATGGAAGGCTCATAGAGTTTGATATTATCTACATTCAGTATTGAGTAAATGTGCATATATGGGGATAGACTAAGTCTATAGGTGTTATCTCCCGCCTTCTGTAATATATCAAAAGGTACATATTGCAAAGCCTTAATATTATTACAAAGACCCTATAGTATTTCCTTATTCAGTTGTAAACAAACTCTATCTCCCACTTTGAATGACTTCTTGGTTATGTGTTGATCATGTCTAGCCTTGTATTTTTCCTGTGACTTTTGTGGTTCCTCATGTACTTGAAAATGGATTTGACTAATACTTTTAATGAATTTTTATACTCTCAATGCATCTCCTATGAGGTCCTCCCCCACTCATCATTTCTTACCATATACAACATCCAAGGGTGAAGGTGGAAAATATATAAAGCAAGTTTCAAAAGGTGACTTATCAGTAGAAGTGTGGAATTCTCTATTATAATATTTTTGTATATAGATCATATTTTGATCTGATATATTTAGATGCTTCTGATTATAATCCCTCAAAATATACACCAAAGTGTTGTTGACTAATTCTTTCCACCCATGTTTTTGTGGATGGAATGTCAAATATATCTTCAACTTAGTTTCCATCTTCTCCCACAATGTAGTTCAAAATGTATTGATAAATATTGTATCCCTATTTGAGATGATGCCCCTTGGTATCCTAAAGTGCAGCCAAACTTGTTGAAAGAACATGTGTTCTACTTCTTTTCCTTTTCTTCTCTTTTTATAAGGTGTGAGAATGCACATATTATTGAACAAGTCAACTACCCTAAATAGATATCCATGTCCCTTAATAGTTGTTTCTAAACTTCCCACTCCATGGAAATGATTTCCCAAGGTCAAGTGGGTACATATAAGGGATGCTATAGATCTCATTTCCTATTATTGGACCTGCTAGTACAACAAATTATGCATCCTCTAATATAATTTCCTATCTATTATTACATTTTGGGCTAGTACACATACCTCTGTAAGTTGGAAACTATCTTCCCAACATGAAAAATGCCCAACAACCTTAGAGGTGTGATCCTCTATAATAAGTTGTATCCATTTTCCTTTAGGGACATAGAGCTTGCTGAGCTTATAGAATAAGCCATTCTAGAAATCATAGTCATCCTTTTCATCACCTTATTTTATATGAATTTGGCCTTGTAGATGTTGAAATACCTCCTTGAAGTCCTCATCTTCTATGTCCACCTCTCAATATGCACCATGGGTAAAAGGATCCATGTGCATCAAAGTTACCAAAGTTGTAATATTGGATTTGGGTGGCCTTGAAAGAATGTTTATAAACTTGTTTGTGTTTCCCTTTTTATACAAGTTGACTAGATGAAATTGTTGTAAAAATCCCATCCACTTGTAATGTACATGGTTTGTTGTAGCTTACTCCAGGCTTGTAAATATTGTAGCAGTTGGTGATCTATGTGGATGATGGTGTCATTTCCCATTAGATAGTGCTTCGACTTCTTGATAGATTGAAGTAGGGAATAGATTTCCTTTTCAAAAGTAGGTAGTTTACAATCTCCCCATGAAATATTTTAGAACCATAACATATAGATCTTCCTCCTTTCATCAAAACTTCTCCCATAGCATGCCCACTTACATCTTCTCCACTTCAAAATAATTTTTAAATTTTGGTAATGTAGTAATTGGTGCTTGATTGATCTCTCTTTTCATCTCATTGAAAGCATTTTTTTTATTCTTCCCCAATTGGAAATTATTACCACTCATTGATATGGTGTGGAGTGGTGCAACTATCGTTGAAATGAATGAATGAAATTTTGCAAGTATTGTATTTCCCCAAAAAAACTCCTAACTTTAGTTTCAATGGTAGGAACTAGTTATTTCATGATGGACTCCATCTTTGCAGAATCTATCTTGATCTCTCCTTCACTGATCACATACCAAAAATACACCAATGAACTGATAAGAAAACTCACATTTATTGAGGTTAGACAACAACTAGTGATTCTTCTAAATCTCTAACACATGCATGAGATGTGCTCCTAGATAGGACTACAAACCAATATGTCATCCAAATTGAATATAACAAATTAATATAGATGTGGTTGTAATACATCATTCATCAGTCTCATAAATGTAGTTGGTGTATTAAATAAATCAAATGGCATGAACAACCGATTGTGGAAAACAATAACCCCCAACTTTTGTGGAAAACAACAATCCCCCTTATTTTCTTCTCATGTTGATTGAAAAATTAAGGGGCCCTCCATTTAATTTTTGAGTTTCCTTCCTCTTTACTGTATAT
Source organism: Picea mariana (assembly GCA_032191745.1). Lineage (NCBI taxonomy): Eukaryota > Viridiplantae > Streptophyta > Pinopsida > Pinales > Pinaceae > Picea > Picea mariana. The sequence continues at coordinate 111,547 of JASDQU010738274.1, forward strand.
GAATTTCGTTTCACTTGATTTGAAAGGATGGTTTCATAAATTTATCGTTTGCACTTTCTTCTCAATATTATGCTTTCTTTTCTTTGGTGCCTTAGATGCTCTGTTGGATTGAAAATCCACTTATCTAAAAGTGTGTTAGAATTATTTTTATTCTTTTCTTTAAAGTTTGTAATTTATGGAAAACGGAATAAATTAAAACATAGTAGGGATATGATTGAATGTAAGTATGCATCTCTTTTCAAATATTACTTTTGGAAACTTATCTTAATTTATTAAAATTACCTTATGCATTTAAATATAGAAAAATTATTATCATTTAAAAATAGTGAATTCACACATGCTAAAATTCACATAAAAACACTGCTAAAATTCACATAGAGCAAATGCTAATGTTAAATTTTTCTAACATGCCATATATTTTTTTATACATCCTTTCTTTGATTTATATATATTCCTTATTAGTAGTTTGTAACCTTTTTTATTTGTTTCCAATGCATTTTATCATAAACATTTAAATTTCAATACCATCCTAAAGAAATGATAAAGGTTGGAATAAGTTTTCTTTTTATTTTTCTTTCTTTTAAGTTTCTTAATTACATACAACCTCTTTGCTCAAAACTTGTGCTCTTTACGTTGGATTTCTTTTTATTTAAAAGGGGTTTCAATGTTATTTTTTCTTTTTATCACATCTTTAATTATTTTTCATTCCTTGTATTTACACGAGGAATGGTAATTTGTAAAAGGATTTGACCAATGATTATGTATTTTTTCCTACACGATGATTAATGTCGAATCATATGAAAATTCACCAGATCATGAAGGAAATGGTAGTCACCATGTTTTAATAGTTGGGAAAACATCGTATAAAACATTGAGAGGCCATAGATATGCATACGAGATCACGCAACAAAGGATTTCTCCACCAAATCCAAAGGCACTACCATCTCACTTAATGACTAAAAAATTGTTTCATCATATATTTGGGAAAATTGAAAGGTTACAAATTAGGACTCTACCAATCCGGGATAAAGAGAAACCGTTTGATGCCAAATTTCAAAGAAATATTTAGGGTTTAAATAATCAAGATCGTTCAAAAGAAAATGGCCATATGTTTAAGTGGCAGGGTAAGCATACACAAACTTTTGGATACAGGTCTAAGATATCACGTATTTTGATATGTCAATGACCAATTCATTGTAAAATTACACTAGTTGGTTGCAGATTGCTAGAGTCAAAGGTTCACCTTGCAGTCCAAACACCCATAAAATGTTTCTCACAAAACAATACAAAGGGGAGATCGACGTCTCAGAATTTGCGAGAACAGTGGATCATATGTCTAGCCACATGTGATCAATTCACAAAAAAGTCTCCTTGGAAAGCCTATTCAATGGAGAACAATATGGAAGCAACCATCTGACTAACGCTCCTTAAATTCAACAAAAAAAAGGGGTTACGAATTTGCAACAAACTGATTTTCTCAGATAGTTTTTAGGAGATCTCATCGTGCATTTGTTCCAGATCGTTTATTTGCCCAAAAAAATCACAACAAGAGGGAATTGAAAGAAGAGAGATTTAATTTTAGATTTGTTTTTAGAATGTTTGTTTTCGAATGCTCTCAGATTTGTATTTTTAATGTTAATTATGGTTGTTTTGTTGGCATATTTTGCTGCATAGAATCACTATTTGGAACTTCACGGCAATGGGATTGGAGTGATGAATAAATATGAGAGATCTTGCAACACAAAATATGGATCGGGAAATCCTCATTTGGATAAGGGGACAATAGTTCTTTATTTTAGAATGTATTTGTAAATTATAAATAAGAGCTATGAAAGTGAACCAAAAGGGGAGTCCAATTTCTGCAAAAGGAGTGTGCTCATTGCACTGTTGTAAGGGGAAAATTTGGTTTCTAGAGGATTGGCATCATGTTGAACAAAAGAAAGTCATTATTTTGTTAACAATGTGAACACTACTATTCGGTTTTGAGTATAGAATAAATATATCATTTAGTTTCTTATTTATTCTATGTTTTTATTAGTTTAATTATTTGTTCAAGCACTATTTCTTAAATAATATAACTCACCCTTATTAAGAATCACTGACAAGATGTCTTGCAAGGTTGAACATAGGAATATGAATATTTAGGACTGAATATTGTGTTTGAGGAGGCTTTTTGGTGCTAGATATTAGCTATCCAATATTTTAGTGTCTTATTGGTCTTTTTAGAACGCATGTTATGCCATAGAAATATTTTTGTAGCTTAACATGAATCTGCTGGCTCATATTCTTAACATGAATTTATGTTGTATTCAAGAAGGCATTTAAATCATTAACTACTAGCTATGTATCAGTTTTATGTTACACTTGTCTTGTGTTATTCTTATCATCCTATTTGTACTATTCCTCAATCTTGAAATGATTTATTGGATTGAATGCAATTTTTATTTGAATTTTGATATATGTATAATAGAAGTCTGATAACTATTTATCAGATAACTATTTTTGCATATATGCTTGATTAACATCAGGTCTTAGAACTATTTCTTTGATATGCTCCATTTTATTCTAAGTTAAATCTTTTCCATATTATATTGTCTTTCTCTTGATTGAGATTTGGACTATTCCTTCTCTCAATGTTAATTCTGAATCTCTTGCTTATTCTTTTGATGATGTTGTTGATTCAAATCTTCTAGGTGATTTGCAAGAGAACGAAGTATTATTCGATGAGTATTTTGAACTTGATGGCATGGAATCAGATTCATTACAAAGTGTAATACATATATATATGCAGACTTAGATCGAGCAAATTCTCATATTTTCAATTTATTTCCTAAGCACAAATCTTTTTGTGAATTTTCTGATGTGTTTAATTTTTATTCTCATATCTTAATTTTAGTTTCCAACAAAACTCCTAATATTTTATTGAAGGCTTGTTTTGATGAAATTTTTTTGAAGCTCTTATCTAGTGGAAATTTCATTGAACATAATCATTGTTCCAATGGTTCCCTTACAAATTCTAGATTAGATGATTGTGTACATATAACAATCGGCCTAGAGAGTCATGCTTCTTCTTTCCTCTCATTTATTTTTCAATATCTTCTATGGGAAGAAGTTTTTTCTTTTCAAGTATAGGGGATTTAGGAAAATTATCTTGATGTTATTGAGTCCTCTTAAACAAATCTTAATCAGATTTTTCATGTTTTCTTTACAAATGCTCTCAATTGTACATATCCAGATAGAACTGAGTTATGGTTAGAAGAGTCTTATATTAACAAATTTCATGTAAATAAATTTATTTTCTTGTTTCTATTAGAAATAAATGTACATAATATATTAAAGTTTGTTAGGAGGAAAATATCTCTATGTCTAGGGGAAAACTACAACATACGGAAATGACTACACAAATCAACTCTATTCTCAAGTATGATATATAAACAAATATTCTAGCAAGACAAGATAAAAGTCCTACCTCATCCAGGCATTTGATGAAGTACACCATTGAGCACTTGACCCAAAGCAATATACCTACAACTAGTCCTCAAAAACCAAGAAAAGAAAGCATATGGTGATAATATATGATGTTAGAACATTCAATAACATAATCCATTAACATTGATAACAAATACTCCCATGGAATAATAATTCAAATATTTGTAAGATATCAATTGGACAAGAAAATAGTATTTCTATTAAGATATAATTAGTAGAAGTGAATAAGGTATATACTTCCGTGTCAGCAAGGTCGAAATTGAGAAACTAAGTTCCTTCCAGTTGGGCCTCCATCACTTCAATCCTCCACCAAAGCAAATCTCATGTAAGAGAGACAATGAATTTCTCAATCAAAAAGGGAAGATCTTGGGGGCTAAACACTGTGTTCAAAATTAAAGGATAAAGGGATGCTGACTCAATGTAAAGTGAATAATTCCTCCAACGCAACTTTTCTCTCAAAGTTGAATTCTTTCTCATTTTTTCCATAGCTTGGAATTGACCCATTTGTAGCCTTAAAGTGGAATTGAAGGGCTAGGTCAGAACGTTTCTAGTATATGGAAGGCCAAGGATCATTGATTTTCTTTCCTGACATGGAAACCTGGGACCATTTTTCATTTTTTGCCACATTTACTGATGTACGCAGGCTGTAGTGGTGCAACCTGCGTAAATGCATGTTGTATATTGGTGGAAAAATGTATTTTTAGCTCTGGGATTTGCACAATGGGATGAAAAGTCCACATAGGGAAATGAAAAAATGCCTTCTGTGCAAGACTGCATGGGGTGAGAAAAATCTTTCTATAACAGATGCCCCCTAATGTGTGAGGTCAGAGGAGTATCGACGATGTCCGAAATACATTATAAAAACCCAAAAGTGGAGTGATGGGGAACCAACTAGAAGAACTAGTTGCTCACTACAATCTGCATTGACTTTGTATACATGGTTTCCAATTTGAATTACACTAATTATCCATGTAAAAATATACCAACAATTGTCTGTGGCCATGAATAGGAAAATACAAATGCGGTTACATGCCAAAGACTGTCATAGTCATCGACAAGGCCCAGTAGAACCAGTCTCAAAATCAATCTGAAGATATTTGTATACAATGGAGTGAAATATGATCTCCCATGATCATTGAAGTCATATAGGTACTATTCCAATGAAAAGGAAGCAACAACTCAACAAACATGTGGGCACATACTAATGTCTTCAAGTCTTATACACAATTCACCAAAGGTGAAAGTCTACATCATATGAATAAAGGAGTTGATGCCGAACACAATGAGACATTGTTTGATTACTGGTGTTGCGCCTCTTTCGTCACCTTAGTGAGCAAAATAGAGGTGCTTGCAAGCTTAGTTGGGTTTGCTAAGAAGGACATCTGCAAGGAAAAGGGTTAGAAAAAGAAATATTAAAACAACAACTAAGAATTAAACTAAGAAATAAAACAACAACTAAATTTATAAGCATAGGGACATAAAGACAAAAAGAACAATGAGACCCATGTCACCAATGATAAGGCTGATATTAGTGAAAGAAAACATCGAGAAGCAAGGGGACTGTGATTCCCTTCTTCCTCCAAGGGAGGGCTCTTGGATCCCCACAAATAAGATCTTCTTACAACTTTGAAAATGAAAATGAAAACGGTGAAAGAATTCTTTGCCAATCCACTCAAGGAGTGAGATGGATTGCCCAATGAAATGATGCAAATATACTCTTGGAAAGAATAGAAGAGTCGTCAAGAGAATAATGGCAGCATAACTTTGCTTTGAATTCCTTGAAAAATGAAGTGTATCCATGGCCTTTTTATAACATTCCTTTGAGCTATTGTTCAACTAGTTTGTAGTGTGTAAAGAGGCTAATTCAGGCATTTCTAGGTCTTTGACCAACCGTCCAGTCAAATGCAGTCCAGATTTGAGTGTCAAATCAGCCTGGAAGCTGAACCAGAAGAGGGTGGGAGGTCGACCACTCTCATAAATGCATTGTTTCTTAGGTGCGTGACTTTTTGTGACAACAATGGCACATCATGTGCATGTGCACAAATTTTGCGTTTATGTTTCGCGCATGTGTGCGCACGCCCAATGTCTTCATAGAGCCCTTCAATTTTTTACTACTTTGTATAGTTTTTGACCCTTTATGAATGCTTTTGTGTTAATTCAGATCCATGGATGACTTCATAACTGTTTAACGATGTTGAATTATTGTAACCATTTATGGACAAAATTTCAGTGATAACAGATGCCCCCTAATGGATGAGGTTAGGAGCATATGTATAGCCAAAATCCATCAATGTTTCTTCTACTGAGAGTGTTTTTGTAAGAGAGAGCAATAGTGGGATTGTCCAGAGCCATCCGTTGGAGGGAAAAAAGAACCAGTAGAACCCAACCTTCCATGAGGTGGGTAAAAAATAAACTATGTACAAACGAGGTGGGCATGCCCCATGCTCATGTCATGTAACTCAAAAAGAGGAATGAAGTGTTGATGTAGACAATTGTAGCACCCTCAGGGGTGGTCATGATAAAGGAAGAAGAGAAGTTTGCAGATGAACATACTATAAATAATAGGTAGTGATAGTTGTAATAAGTATCACAGATTCTATGGGCATTAATATCCCAACCAAGTTTAGAGGTCTTTAGCAAGTAAAAGAACTAACTGCAATAGTCACAAAGTAAGACCCACCGTAACATGAGAAAGTGTTGACATCGAATGCCATGGGGGTCAATGACAGTAGGGAGAAATTATGTTTCTCCCTGTTCTGTATGCGATCTCTCATTAGATGGGTAATGAGAATCAATATACTGTTTTCCTTCTGGAAAACTGTGCTGATGCCAACAAAACGGGGGAAATGACTCCCAGAAGCAAATGACTTTGTGAAATTTACTAGGTGAGGTTAGGGAGTGGAGGAGGTACATGGACGAAGTCACGATGTAGGAAGACTCAAGACTACCCTTGGTTGGAGTATATTTGAGATAAAAGTGGTCGCAACCGTTCAACGAGGTCGAGTGTTAGGGGGACAACAAGATAGGGGATAAGTTGTGCCAGAGGCGGGACAAGGTGAATAAACTCAGAGGGCAGAGGTAAGTGGCTTGTGGGGTACTCTGAAGATATGGATGATGTCATCAAGGGGGGATGATAAGTAGTGCCCCAACCAAGGGTGACATGGGTTGCGTTTGGCCCAAAAATAAAGGGAAGAAGCTCGCCGAAGGTGACAACAAAAAGGTAATGTAACTGCTGGAAACAAAGGCATTTGTACAATAAATATAGAATAATGTGGGATAAGTGTACAAATACAGAAACGGGTGCCCCAATGTGATATGGTTGGCACGGGTAGGGCATAAGTTGCTTGGAGAACTGATGGAGGGTGGGGACCCCATGGGTGGGTTTCTGTATGAGGTAGGTGAAATGAAGGGAAATTTGCAGATGGGCAAATGGACTGTGGATGAAATGGAGGGTTCATGATACTATGGAGGTGCAGTCCAAAAATAAAACCATGAAGAGATAATCTGGGAGTCCATTGGGAAAGCTAGAAAAATGAGGAGAAGGAGTATGTGGATAATTCGCGACATAATGTAAGACTATCGAGACTCCCATCCCTAAAGAGTTTTGAAAAACAACATGAGTGTCAAAAGCGCAAAAGGGTGCTATGAATGGGACAACTCATGTGGGTAAGAGTGCTACCGAATGACAGTACCAAAGATGCAAATGGAGGTGTTGGTACTGTAGAGACGGAAATGGGGATCCTAGAGGCAAATGTTAGAGGGTGTGACTAGAAATGTAAGTGAGATTCAGAGGGAATGACTACATGCCAGTGCTGAGTATATACCTGAATGGGTTGGGTTGATGTACAATGACCAAGTACCTGCACACATGAAAACCAAATACCTGATGTGAACAATATCTGAAGAGAATCGAATATATGAGCATTTATTTGATAATTTTGAATATGCGCATGAGTACCTAATAAGGGTATGAAAAATGGTGTCCCAAGGGCTCAGGATGAAAAGAGGCATAGGGATTGTTGTGATGTATATGACGGGATCTAATCTTGTGGCTGAAGACAGATCAAGAAATGGATACCCGGAGCTCCCGGAATGGTGAGTGGAAGTTTGGCAAAAAGGCCTATATATAGCTGTAGGGCCCACATTGCCACCTCATTTGTACTTGCTGCTATAGTGGCTGGATGAGAAGTATTCAGAGGAGTTTTGGAGATTCTGGGAGGATGAGGCATATGATCGAGGACCAACGACCTTCAGGTTAGTGGTCTGAGCATCCTGCATAGAATTAGGGTTTCAGTTTTTGGGTAGGAGATGTATGGAGGCCCGTATAGGGGGTTTTTATGAGTGTGGACCCCATGTGCGTGGGTGATCTAGAAGTAGGAGTGCACATGTGCATGCCTTCCCACCAGATAAATGTGCATGGGAGCACCAGTAAGAGGGAAAAGGGCATGCACTATAAGCGTGCCTGTTGGCTGCACAGCTTCGCATGTGTACATGACTGTGTAGTGGATAGGTGTTCTCTAGAGCGCACTTGTAAGTTGAGTAGGTGCACATGCATGAGCACCTGAATGTTGGACATACATGCTTGAGAGTGTGCTTGTGTAGTGAACAGGCGCACATACGTGTGCACCTATGGAGTGAATAGGTGTGCACGTGTGCACACCTATTGGTTAAACAGTCGTGCCTTGGAGGCAAGGTTGACGGGTGTAAAACTTATCTTTTTTATCTTGTTGATGGTCCATGTGGCTGACTTAGGACTATTTTATGTGGTTGCAGGTGAGCTTTGTGCACGATGCTGGTTGGTTGGCGAGAGTGGGATTGGTCCCAACTACGAGATGTCCTGGCTATTGAAGAGCCAGGTGTACATGTGATTTTTGTAGCTTGTGGGATGCTGAAGTTCTTTGAGTGCCCATTGATATGGGTGCAAGAGTATCTCCTACAATTTCTTATCCGAATGTGGAGTCTGGACCTGCATTGCTTCATAGTGGAAGGACAGCAGATTGCCTTCACTGCGGTGGAGGATGTGTATTTTTTGACGGGGATCCCATTTCAAGGAACGCCCCTACCGACAGAGCCGGTGTTACCGAGAGATGTTCCACTGACAACGATTGGCCGGAGATGTTGTTAGGGGCCAAACTTTATGTCCGGCATGGTTGTGAGCATTGGGGTGATGGATTCCCTAGTTCATCGCTGTATAACAACGATGATTGTGAGAGTTTATGGGTCGTTGGTGATGCAACGGATCAGTGGTGGCCAACTGAGTGTGATGGAGAGAGTGTTGGCTGGTGAGTGCTTTGCATGGGGGCTTACGCTGCATGCCAGGATGGTAGGGTAGCTGGACCACTGTTGGTCCACAGATACTTGAGAGTTTTCCTTCGGGTCCATCCTGGTGGCTTGGTTTTTGGAGAGGGTGCCTATGTTGCACCCGAGGATTTTATTGGGTGTGCCTGGGGTGCGAGAGCCATGACTAAAGTAGTGGTCGACTATTTTTCTTCACCATGGTGGTGGCGAGGGCGGCCACTTCTTTACTGCTGAGGTGGGGCAGGTGTGCTAGCAGATGCCACAGGTGATATTACAGTACCCCTATGCTGGGGTTGACTTCTGGGAGGATCCAGACATGGTGTTACCTCCAGGGGAGGTGTTTGACCATTGAGGTATGTGGATGATGTTGATATATATGTTTTTTGTTTTAGATAGCATGACATCTGTATATGATACATATATTGATACTATGTGTTTCTTATTTGTATGTGCAGATGTGACACCTCGCGGGTGTGAGGTGGAGTTGCGAAGAGCGTCGGCTCGTTAGGAGCTAGAGATACCACTGCAGGGAGAGAGACGTTGGTGTGAGGACGTTGCAGCGTGACCAGCTGATCCAGAGAGGGCAGCGAGTAGACACTAGTTTGATGACCTTGGTGCTAGGCCATAACATGCTCCTCTAGCGGCTGTCGAAGTAGATTTTGAGGACATACGCCATCGCCTGGAGGTAGTGTTACAGGACGTGCCTGAGGGCATGTGGTCTAACATCTAGGATGAGGGTATCCTAGAGCAGTGTGTGGGGATTCCACCACCATGGAAGGCTGTAGTACGACGAGCAACAGTAGATGGTGTTGTGATGACTGGACGATTACCTCCAGAGCAGGAGGGACCAGTAGGGGGTGGGCAACCACCGCCTGAGGGAGGGGCAGGCGGTGGTGCTCTAGAGGTGACTTAAGTGGTTCTCTATGTGTTGATGTATTTTTTGTATATAGGCTGGTGAGCCCATTTTGTACCGAGGTGCTTCACTGGCCTGCGTATACTTGTATTTTTGTATGTAAACATTTGGATGGCACTGTGGACCTTTCGATATATACATGAGTATACATTTTGAGATCTATGTGTTGTTTACATGTGTTTTGTTTAATGTATTGATGATGTCTAATCTATATATGCTGTGACAGGTTTTTGATATGTTTATGTATGTGTAGAGGTAGCTTGATGGGATATATGCCAGTCTAACACAATATTAGCTAGGTTATCTATAATTTGATTCAATTGTATTGGAATATGTGTAAATGTAATGGAATCAAAATGTCGAGATAATAGTCTAACCTACAGGTATTTGCGAAAGAGGAAAAGATCATGTACGTGGTACACATTGTTGAGCTGGAGAATGTCTAGTTGAGAGTCGAGAAAGAAGCTAAGGTGACGAATACTATGATGTTGGGCATTGGCCAGGAGGCCAATGACGACAGTGTATTTGGCTTGGTTGTTTGTCACTGAACCCAAACATATGTCGCTCGAATGGAGCATTCCATGTGAGGGGGTGTAGAGAGCCCAAGTGGCCAAAGCGAGATTTCATGTCCAATGGTTGGCACCGTTGGTGTAACCGATGTGGTAGGCTAGTGGAAGGAGCATATGTCAATAGCACAAATGAGAGTTTAGATGTGAGGGATGGAAAGAAGATTAAAAACACTATTAAAGAAATAACCTAAAGTAGAATGACTATGTTTAAGCATAAAATTTCTTTAAATACAACCCATTGAAGGGTTCTTTGAGAGAGAGGCTGTCGGGAGAGGCCAGGATGTATGCGCCTTTGGTGAGGAAATGTTGGATAATGTATGGGCCATGACATAGTGACTCGAATTTGCCATGGCCAAAGGTATCATGAGGGATATCGTAAGCCAGGACAAGGTCGCCTTCGCGAAATGAGCGAAGATTGACATGTCGATCAAAGGTAGCCTTGGATCATTTTTTAGCTGCCTCTTTGTTCTGTAATGAAGATCGACGATCTTCATATAGAGACTCTAAGTTCAGAAAGTACTGCTCCATTGGAGCAATGTCAGGTAATAGCTCAATGGCGGTGCGGAGGGTGGGAATTTCGCACTCGATGGGAAGAGTGGCCTCCACCCCATGGACTAGATGAAATGGTGTGAAACCAATATCTATTTTCACAGTCGTACGATAAGCCCATAGCGCAAAAAATAACATGTGATGCCAATTGGTCTTATGTTTATTAACCATGTGCTGTAACATGGTCTTGAGGACTTTGTTAACTGCTTCGACCTATCCGTTAGACTGAGAGTAATATGGTGAGGCAAAATCGTGAGAGAATCCTAACCGAGATGAGAGTTCGACGAAGATCTCATTCTCGAAGTGTTTCCCATGATCGGAAGTGAGTTGGAGTGGTACTCCAAAGAGGGATATGACGTGGTTGAAGAAAAAACATGCTGTGGTGTCAGCGGTGTTGTTGAAGGTGGGCATAACTTCTGCCCATTTGGTGAAGTAATTGACAGCGACAACAATGTATTTGTGACCATTGCTGGAGGGGGGATTACAAGTCATGAAGTCGATGCCCCATTTACAAAAAGGGCTGACAGTGATGATTGGATGAAGAAGAGCAGGGGGTGCTCGAGCTTTGTTGGTGTAAATCTGACATTGCTCACATCGTTTCACAGTGTGAATGTAATCATGAAACAAAGTAGGCCATAAGTAACCTACTCGGATAATCTTTTGAGCAGTGGATATTCTGCAAAGATGGCCCCCACATGCTCCGCTGTGGAAGTCGTTCAAGACTCTATCGGCCTCATTAATGGTCATGCATCAATGAAGAATGGTGTTAAATCCCCGTCGGTATAAGATGTCTCTAATGAGGAGGTAACGGGGGGCCTGATGGTGAATACGACGATGATCATCTCGTGAATGGTGGTTACCAAAATTTTGAGTTCGGAGGTAGACGAGGAGGTCGTCGTACCAAGGATCATCCGAAGTGATGTAAAAGAGGCATTCGTCAGGAAAGTTGGTATTGATGGGGGCATTGGTGGTGTCATAGGGGAGGGCCATGACAAATTCAGTGAGAATGAGGGCCTTCTTGCTCTTGGGTGTTGAGAATTCCAGATTATACTCCTAAAGGATAACGATCCATCGAGCAAATTTGTTGTTAATTTGCCAACGATTGAGCAAGTATTGCATAGGGTTACAATCGGCAACAACCTTAGTTGTGCAAAGTAGAATGTAGTGACACAGTTTCTGGACTGTGAGGACGACTATATAAGCTAGTTTCTCTTCGTGTTTATACTTCGGGGGTGGCCATGAGAGGTTTTTACTAACATAATAAATGACATGCTCACGATTGTCATCACCTAGCTAGACTAGAACTCCTGCTACTGACACAACTGATGCTAATATGTGGATAATATAGTCGCAATTGTAGTCAGGTGCACTAATTAAAGGGGCATTGGAGAGCGCCAGTTTAATATCATCAAAGGACTATTGGGCATGGTCATCCCAGTGAAATGGGATGTCGTGACGTAGTAAGCAAAGGAAACCATGTGTGCGTATGGCGTAGTCTGGGACAAATCACCATAGAAAGTTAGCTTTGCCTTGTAGGCTCTGAAGTTGACGTAAATTCTGGGGAGGTGGAATTTCAGTGATAGCTTGGACTTTGAGAGGGTCCATGGTAATACCTCTTTGGGAAACAACAAAGCCGAGGAGGCACCCTATGGTGACATAGAAAATGCACTTGAGGGGATTTAAGTGGATGTTGTCCTGATGACACCATTGGATGATGGTTCACAAATCATCAAGATGTTGGGTGAATTTCTTGGATTGATCTGTGAGATCGTCCAAGTATGCGAGGATGATATGAGACAGATCGTGAAATATGTGTGGCATAGCTCATTGGAAAGTTGTTCCAGCATTCTTTAAGACAAAAGGCATGACACGATATGAAAAATTACCCCAAGGGGTAGTGAATGCAGTTTTATACTGATCAGCTAGGTGAATTTGAATTTGATTATAACCAGAGAAACCATCCATGAAGGATAGAGCCTTGTGGCCTACGCAGTCGTAGATAATTTGATCAATGAAAGGTGTTGGAAAGTTGTATTTGGGACATGCGTGATTGAGATCGCGAAACTCCATGCAGACGTGGATAGTGCCCTATTTTTTTTTAACGGGTACAGGGTTGGAAACCAATGATGTATAAGCGATGGGGTAAATGAACCCGACAGTGTGTAATTTGTCAATTTCAGCTTTGATGGCCGCTGTTTTGGATGGGTGTAGCGGTCATTGTTTTTGACGAATTGGTGTAATGTCGGGCCAGGTATCGATGCGATGTTCGACGATAGAGGGATCGAGGTCAGGCATTTCTATGTATGACCAGGCAAAAATATCCCGATATTCCTGGAAGAGGGATTTGTAGGCAGTGATTTCTTGAGGAGTGCAAGCAACTCCAATGGTGATTTCCTCGGCAACACCATTTTTTATGGAAATGTCGATTTTAATGGTCGAGAAAATGTTGGCCATGTTGCGTTCTTTAAAAGCATTAGATGTAGGAATGGGGTTCTTGAACCAGTCAATAGGCCCTGATGGGATAAAATATTTGGTTTCGACTGCGTAGATGGGGTCTTTGTTAGGAGGCATGGAGGCTTCCTATGGAAAGAAGAGTGCGCGGTGGTGTAGTGCATCTCATGGGTAGTCAAGGTTGTTTAACTCTTCAAGTATTTCCTCATCACAGTGGAAGTGACGGGAATAGAAGGGGTCATGAAGAGTGATATCGGTGACTGTTGTCATGTGGTTGCCCCCTGGTGATGAAGAAGCAGGGGGAACAATGCAAGAATATGGTGATGGTTCGCTCGACATAAACCAAATATTGAAGTACTGAGGAGTACCCGTGGTAGCTGGGTGTAAACTGTCCATAGGGGAATGATTGAGGGAGTTGGGGGGATTGGGGGGTGAATCCTTAGATAAGTCATCTAAGAACCATGGAGGCATTGGAAGGGCCTTGGGTTCAGGAGAAATGAAATGAAGAACCTCTAGTGACGAGGTAAGGTAAACTATCAACTTTGTAGGTCGTTGAAGCAGGGTCAATTGGCATTTCCTGTATTCAATGATCATAGGACAATGGTATGTAAAATGATCTAATGATTCACATAGAGAGAAAGGGAATCGCATACGTTCATTGACTGAAGTTGTGACATAACGGATGTCGGTGATTTTTGGTAAGGATGACGAAACGGGACTGCGGTTGCTCTGGAAGCTTTGGCATACTGTGGCTAATGTCTGCCGAAAGTGTGGCAGTGCTAGGCAATGGTGGGTATAATGGCCATATTCTGAACATATAGCGCAAGCGAATTTGGTTCGCAACCCTTTAATAATGGAATGGGAGGTGGTAGTGGCAGTACTTGCTATAGTGGTGAGTGTTGGGGGAGTTTGATTGAGTGGAATCAAATTCCGTAACTCGGGGAGAGATGGGAAGTTGTTGGTTTGGTGTCCATCTTTCTCACATAGTGCACAAGGAAGTTGGATGCATGGAGGAAGTGGATATGTGGGCTCCTTATTGTTTCTCCTGCCCCTAGCTGTGGCAGGGGGGTTAGTGAGTGGGGGTGTAGAGGGTATGGTGGGAGTAAGTATGGGAATTGTTATTGGGATTCCTTCCATTTGGGGTGGAAGGGATGGTCAAGGGACCATCTCTAGTGGATGTAAGCACCAAACTTGAATTGCTAACACCATATTAGGTAGGGTAGGCGTTGTATCTAACTGGAAAGCTTCGATGCCCAGTGGAGGGTAAAATAAGGGGATTTGGGTGATGGCTTGGGGAACTGTCTCCCGAACTGGGATATGTCCTTGGGGAGAGGTGAAATCATGGACTGGTGGGGTCAACGAGTTCACAAGAGGCTCTTGAGGGGGGAGTTTTA
>JASDQU010738274.1:147314-164552 GCA_032191745.1 Picea mariana
GGGGGAGTTGTTGGGGCACAACAAGAAGAAAAGGATCCGAGTCATCAAATCAAATATAGGTAGAACGAACACACACAGGAGGAGATCAGATCATATCCATTAGATTTGAGTGTCTGGGTCAACAGTCATTGGACCCCAAAGAAAGTGAACTAGACCAGTTCCAAAAGCATCTTGACCATCCATTGTCCGAGGACACGCGACAGAAGATCAAAATTTTGCTGACTCGTAGAGTGAAAAATTCAAAGGGAAGATTTGTGAAAATTCACGAAACGCGAAATCATGAAATCATCCTAGCCATTGTATCTGGGGTGACAGGGGGTAGATATCCACACACATCAAATATTTGAGAATTTGGAGAAGTTGAATGGAAAGTGGAAACTCTCGGAGGGAGAAACACTGATGCGATTTGGACCATCAGATCATAGGATAATTGGAGTCGTTGATTTGTGGCGAAGGAATATAGGTATTTCAGGTATCGAGTGAAGGGAGATAAGTTGTATCATAAATCCCCGATCCATGAAATGCCAACGCGCTCAAAGGATGAGCCCACATCATGGTGAATGGTCACATGAGCAGAGATAAGGAAATAATTTAACACTCGTTAAGCTCTTTTCGAAGTTTCGGGAGGAGTCAGGACTGATTCACTCGCAAAGTCCCGAAACCAAAAATTGCGACGCGCCCTTTGTATAGGTGTGTAGTCACGGTCTGTGGTCGTGTGGAGGTGAAGCTCATGTCTGACGCTTGTATGCAGGGACTTATTTCTGCATTTTGACCTATGGATTTGTTTAGTGAAGGTTCCAGCAAGGACCAAAGAGCCGTTTCAGCTCAAGGAGAAAGAACGATCCAGTGAATGGGAGGTCTACAGACCCTGCTGAGGTAGGGGGGGCTGCATCAGGTGGTATCAAAGATGATTTTAAATTTTTGTGCAGACAATAGAAAAAAGGAGAAATGAGTAAAGTTGGTGTCATTTTTGGTATCAAAGGAATTTNTTAATTTCTATTTGTAGGTGATGTAGTGAAGTCATGCCACCTAGAAGGTGTAGAACGAATGTAGAAATGGAAGAAGAAATGAGGCAAATTTGAATGAGATTGGACGCCATGGATACATCATAGAGAAGAGCACCAAACACTGGTGATATCAGTGAATCTGAAGGTGAAGAAGAAGAGGCCTAAGCAAATGACATGGAGGATGTTGCACAAGATTTCTTTATAAAGGCTATTTCAAAGATAGGAGCTAGAGCAAGGATAGAGGTACCTATCTATGAAGGAAATTTAAAAGTTGAAGAATTGTTGGATTGGGTACAATGGAAAAATACTTAAATTAAAAAGATATTGAAGAAGACAAGATGGTGAATCATGTAGTGACAAGACTAAAAGGTCATGCAACATTTTGGTGGGATGAATTGCAAGTCGAACATAGGAGAAATGGTAAGTAGAAAATTAAAAACTGGGATAGGATGATAGCAAAGTTGAAGGCCAAATTTATCCTGAAGGATTACCAAATCAATATTTACATAAGATTGCACAACCTAAAACAAAGGGGTTTATCAGTGAAGGAGTACACTGAAGAATTTTACCGACTGAACATCAGGGATGGACAGAAAGATAATGAATATGGGAAGACAATCAGATACATCAATGGGATGAGATATGAAATACAAGAGGAGATCATCATGATGTCTGTTAGTAAATTCTAGGATGCTTAACAAGCAGCCTTGAAAGCTGAGGAAAAATTGGCCAAGAAGAAAATCCAACGAAACAGAGGCAAAAATTCAAGTAGAGGCAAGCGAACTAGTAGAGAGAAGTTCCAAAGTTTGAAGCCTGAAGTTGACAAACAACATATTCACCATGAGAAGGGTGGAATTTCTAAAGAAGGACAACATGGAAGAAGAGGTTCCTTTTCTAGAGGTAGAGGAAGAGCCATAGGAGGTGTAGTTAAATGTTATACCTATGGAAAAGAAGGACATAAATCTTGGGAATGTCTAGAAAGAAATAGATAAGGAAGAGGAGAATCACACATTGCTGAAGAGAGGAAACATGTGGAAGCAGAAAAAACATAAGGAAGAAGAAACCTCATGATGAGGAAAAATCTTCTTAAACCAGAAAAGGAACTAGAGGAACTAGTTCAATGAGCAAGCCTGTTCATAATTGCTTGCAAGTCGAAAGAGAGAGTTTGCAAGGTGATCATAGATAGTGGGAACACTGATAATATAGTGTCCATGAAGATTGTGGAAAAGATGGAATTGAAGACAACTGCACATCCAAAGCCATACAAGGCATCTTGGTTGCAAGAAGGACATCAAGTCATGGTAAGTCAACAATGCCAAGTTGAATTTAAAATAGGAGGTTAAAAAGATGAAATATTATGCCATGAATTTCCTATGGATGTCTGTCATATTTTATTGGGGAGGTCATGATAGTATGACTGAAAATTTATTCATGATGGAAGAAAGAATACCTATACCCTAGAAAAGAATGGCAGAACATATATTTTGTTACCTATAGAAGACAAAGCGAAAATGAGAGAAGCTAGTTCAAGCATAGTTCTCATGAGTGGGAAGGATATCTTAAAAGAAGTCAAGAAGGAGAAAGAAATGTAGTTTGTTGTAGTGAGGAAGCCTAGAGTTATCCTTCCAGGTACTTCTATGGAAGAATTGCTTGTAGAAATCTAGGAACTGTTAGAAAACTTTGTTGATACAGTCGTGGATGAGTTACCACACTCATTGCCACCCATTAGGAGCATAAGCCATCATATTGACCTTATTTGAAGAGTTATTTTTCAAAAAGAAATAGCTTATAGGTTGACACCTAGAGAGAATGAGGAGGTCACAAATCAAGTCCATGAGTTGTTGGATAAAGGGTTTGTCTGTGAAATCCTAAGCCCATGTGTAGTACTGACTGTATTAAGTCTAAAGAAAGATGGAGGATGGAGGATGTGTATGGATTCCTTAGCCATCAATAAGATAACCATTAGATATAGATTTCCTTTACCAAGGATGGATGATTTGATGGACTATTTAAGTGGAGCAAGATATTTTTTCAAGATAGACTTGAAGAGTGGATATCATCAAATACAGATAAGAGAGGGAGATGAATGGAAAACAACATTCAAGATAAACAAAGGATTTTTTGAATGGATGGTCATGCCGTTTGGGTTGACAAATGCACCAAGCACATTTATGAGGTTAATGAATGAAGTGTTGAAAGACTTCATAGAAAAATTTGTCATAGTATATCTGGATGACATACTAATATTCAACAATACAAAGGAAGAACACTTAAGACATTTGACATTAGTGATGGAAAAATTGCAGCAAGATAAATTACTGATAAATATGAAGAAGAGTTATTTAATGAAGAAGGATCTCATATATTTGTGTTTCGCAATATCTTCAAATGAATTGAAGATGGACCCAGAAAAAGTGAGAGAAATTAGAGAATGGCTATCGTCGAGTAGTATATTTGAGGTAAGGAGTTTTCATGGGTTAGCATTTTTTTTATAGAAAATTCATCAAAAATTTTAGTGGCATATGTGCACCCATGCTAGACACTATGAGGACGAAACACAAGTCCTTCAGTTAGACAGAGGAAGCTGAAAAAAGCTTCAAAGTGTTGAAAGAGAAGATAACAGAGAAGCCAATTCTGGTCTTACCAGATTTTGGAAAAACATTTCAGGTGAGTTGTGACGCAAGTGGATTAGCTATTGGAGTAGTCTTGAGTTAGGACAATATGCTAGTTTCTTATTTCAATGAGAAACTAAATGATTCCAAGAAAAAGTATTCCACGTATGACAAGGAATTTTGTGCGGTGATTCAAGCTTTGAAAAAATGGAGACACTATCTAATTCCTAAAGAATTTGTCTTATACAATGATAATCAATCTTTGCAGTTTATTACTAGGCAAGAAAAGTTGAACCAGAAACATGCAAAATGGGTAGAATTTATGCAAAATTTTGATTTTGTTATTAAACACATTGTTGGAACTGCTAACAAAGTTGCAGATGCTTTGAGCAGAAGGAGTTTGATTGTACATGATTTCCAAGTGAAGAATTTGGGGTTAGAACACCTCAAGGAGATGTATAAAGAAGACGTGGATTTCAAATAAGTTTATGAGTCATGCAAGAATATTTTGATGGGAGATAGAAGCCCATGGACAAAATATTTGATCCAAGATGGATTATTGTTCAAGGGAAGACAATTATGCATTTTGAAGTGCTCAATGAGAGACAACCTACTGAAAGGGAAACACAATGGAATTTTAGTTAGACACTTTGGTCACAATAAGACATTTTCATAGTTTAACAATTCATATTATTGGTCGAGCCTGAGAGAAGAAGTGAAGAAGTTTGTGAAGAAATGCAGAATTTGTTAGTATGCAAAAGGAAGACAATAGAACACTGGTTCGTATCAACCATTACCAATTCCAGAAAGTTTGTGTGGTGCAATCAGTATGGATTTTGTTTTCGGATTTCTTATAAATAAAAAAGGGAGTGATTCCATATTTTTCGTGGTGGACAGATTCTCAAAAATGGAACATTTCATACCATGCTAGAAGATAATCAATGCCACGCACATCACCGATTTGTTTTTCAGAGAAGTAGTGAGACTACATGGATTGTTGAGGGGCATAGTTTCAGACAAGGACACCAAATTTGTAGGACATTCTTGGAGGAGTTTATGGAAGAGGTTGAGGATGAACTTATCCTTTAGTTCATCATATTACCCACAGATAGATGGATAGACTGAAGTAGTAAACAAAAGTGTTGGAAACTTATTGAGAAGTTTAGCCACTAAGCAAGGTCGACAATGGGATCAGATTCTAGCACAAGCTGAATTTGCATTCAACGATTCAGTGAACAAGAGAATAGGAAAAGGTCCATTTGAAATTGTGTATGGTATATATCCAAGAGAGATTACAGATTTGATATATTTGAATCAATATGATTTCAAAAGTGCTGGAGTAGAGGATTTTTCAACAGAGATGCAAAAACTTCATGATAGAGTCAGAGAGCAGCTACAGGACAATAGTTAGAAATACAAGAGAAGAGTTGATCAAAAGAGAAGAGAAGTTCAATTCGAAGTTAGAGATTAAGTTTTATCTCATTTGATAAAAGAGAGGTTTCCACGGGAAATGTATAACAAATTGAAGATGAAGATAATAGAACCATGCATGATTCTCAGAAAATTTCCAGCCAATGCTTATGAGATCTAGTTTCGAGACAATGTTGGGATATCACCGATATTCAATGTTACAGACCTGTATCCTTACGGGAGAGATGAAGCAGGAGAATCATATGATCACAACGAAATTCATTGGGAAGAGCAATTTCCCACAACATAAAAAACTCAGATGGAGAAAATTACTGAACATAGGGATGGAAAGAAAACCAGGAGAAAGACATATCCTGAATATTTGGTGTAGTGGAAATATCACCCAATGGAAGATGCAGGTTGGCTCACATAACCTAATATTTTGAAGCATGGAAAGACACTGCAGGAGCTCATGGAAAGGAGTCCATGAAATTTTTTAGCCAAAGGAGTATGATGCAAGAGCATTGCCTTCAAATTCAACAATGCACATGTGGAGGCAGACGAATGACATCTCAACAATGATAGAATTTCAAATCGAGCATTTAAGTCATAATTTAATTGGTTGTTGAGATATTTTGTAAACAACAATTTAAAAATCTAACTTGTTTGTAAAGTCTTGAAGGACTGTAAGAAATTGCAGATATGGAGTGTCGACTCTATCTGGCAATAACTAGTAGTTATTGTAATAGGACAGAGTAGGTAATAGCTTTGAATTTGAAATGATATATTTCATAAGAGGACGATAGAGATCATGGATTCGTCCTTAGATAGTTTATTGTTTCATTATAATAGAAGGAGGATGCATGAGGTAGAATAGAGAGATAAGTAGAGAACAATAGAGTAGCATAAACACTATGTATTTTGTTTTTCATGAATGAATGGAATAGACATAAATTTTCCCAAATCCTTGGACCGTGTTCATCTTATGTGTGATTGAATGAATGTTGATTTATGTGTGTATGATTTAGTTAGTTCTTTCATGTATGATTGTTCAAGAGATTAATTGTATGAGTTCATGAGAAGCTGGTTGAGTTTCAATCATTTCTCTTATGATACTTGTATGCAAGGTGTGCATATCGAACACAAGGAGTGCGTCAAATGAGTCTCAGATTGACTCAAAGACATTCAAAGAGAGAAAAATATAAACTTAGACAAGATGCAAGGTGTGCAGAGAGTCAAGAAGCCAACAAGCTTCGAAGAACCAATGAAAAAGAACTCCAGGTGGGAGAGAATCATTTTCTTCCCAAGAAAATCCTTTGAATTGACTTATTAGAAATCCTAGGAACATAAGGTGTGCGTGGGAGATTGAAATCCTTTCAAGGGACAAATATCAGAAGGGATAGAAATTTCACAAGTGTTGTTGAGATCCAGGAGTTGGAATCGTGGGAGTAGCAAAGGTTGAAACCCTTGAGCTCTCAAAAATCCTCTAAAGTATGAAAGAGGCAGAAGCTCAGGAGAGATAGTGATTCATCGATCTAAAGGAGAATTGGACCACTGGTTTTCTTTCATTGGAAAGTAGACTTCGAAGGATTGGATATCAGGAGTCTGGAGAATGGAGGAGTTTGTTTTCCAAAGTTGTGAAACACAAACTTCCGATAAAATAAGAAAAGGATAGGAGTCTTCATATCATAGATTGGTAGAAGGAGCACAGAAATGAGGAGATCAAATGACAACCATTGGATCTGAGTGTCTAGGTCAACAGTTGTTGGATCCCAAGGAAAGTGTACTAGACTAGTTCCAAAAT
The DNA here is from genome assembly GCA_032191745.1 of Picea mariana. Lineage (NCBI taxonomy): Eukaryota > Viridiplantae > Streptophyta > Pinopsida > Pinales > Pinaceae > Picea > Picea mariana. The sequence continues at coordinate 154,148 of JASDQU010738274.1, forward strand.
CATTAGGACCATCCGTCGTCAGATACACATGGCAACATATCATCATTTCAATGACTCGTAGAGAGGAAAAGGAAAAGGGTAGATTTGTGAGAACTCGTGAAACATGAACTTGCGAAATCATCCCAGTCGTTGAATCTGGGGTGACACATGGCGAAGATCCACACACATCAGATATTTGAGCATTTGGAGTAGCTTGTATTCACAGATTGAGTTTTACATTTGGACCTATGGATTTGTTTAGTGAAGGTTCCATCATGGACCAAAGAGTTGTTTCAGCTCAAGGAGAAAGAATGATCCAGTGAGTGGGAGGTCGACAGACCCTCCTGGGGTAGGGGGGTTGCATCAGATATCCCTTCAACCGACCTCACTCGACCTCATGATTAACTCCAGTGAAAGTGGAGCCTTCTGATATTACCGATTATACAATGGATTTCTCGACTCCCTTATTCAAACACATATGATGATTTAATAGACTTGAAGAAGTTTACTTACAAAATCCTATTCCAAAACACTAAATCCTAAGCTAGTTTGTGCACCCTAGAAAATAAAATCGTTACTAATCAATTTTAAATTATAGCCTTAATTTTAATGGTCATTCTTACTCAAAAAGGTGTGGTCATGAATCTCGTGATGTTATGACTCAACAAGTAAAGTAAATATGAATACAATGCAAAGTCCTAACTTCACTGTCCAATGAATGATATGCTTCTAAAAAACAATGCAGTTTTCAATTAAATTATGCAATTATGAATAAAAATGCAATCTTTCTTTACATGCACTAATATAAATGGAAAAGACTCAAAATATAAAAATGAATAATATTTTTGTATTTTCAATAATATAAAAATGAAAATGCATGGAGTGAACAACAACTTGATATATAAAGAATCTACTTTGTATAGAAAGAGACAACTCAAGTAGGATATCAAGGAGAAAAACACACATCCCAATGTACAAGGACAATCAAAATGAAAAGATGATGAGAAAGGCACCAACCAAAAATTCAACCAAAGACAGGCTTTATGTCATTCCGCAGACACTTAACAGTCACTACAAAGACCCAAGACAACTCATAAATCATCAAAACCTATCCGAAAACCACCAAACCCAGCCAACAAGAAAAAGAGGTTGACGTATGTGGTTTTTCAAGGGAAAATCACCTATGTATGCAGCTTACAGAGGGACATCACATGTGTGTACATGATTGTCAAGAAAAAACCTGTGTATATGTGTCAAAACACAGCTAGAATAAGAAGAAGGATGAAAAACTTAGACCCATAGTGAACATAGGCTGTCAAGAAATGATACAACAAGAAATAAAATATGAACGAGAGCAATCTACAGATAAAAAAACTCCAAACCCCCAAAAAAGAAGATACAATCCCTAGTATGGTTGCCAATTCTGTTACAAGGAAAATACTCTATGGCTAGGGGAAAACCACAACAGATAGAAATGACTACATAAATAAACGATATTCTCAAGTATTCTATATAAAAAAATAATCTAGAAAGACAAGATAAAAGGTCTACCGCATCCAGACATTCAATGAAGTCCACCATTGAGAACTTGACCCAAAGGAATATACCCACAACTAGTCCTCAACAACCAAGCAAATAAAGAATATGATGATAATATATTATGTTAGCACATTCAATAGCATAATACATTAACATTCATAATGTTAAGCCCTAAATGGTGGCACATTTTCCCTTAATTGGGGAATATTACATTAGTAATGTTATTTTATTTATGTCTACTTGGGTCCATTAGTTGTAATTGTACCTCCTAGTCTCATATATATACCAAGGTGACATTTTCATTTGGAATCATCTTGTATTTGGACATTTATGTGGTGTATAAGGAGGTGTAACCCTCGAAGAGGCTTATTCTATGACATTATCTCTTTTTCAAGGCACTAAGTACTTATTCTCAGGTTTTTCTATGCTATATTGATATTTGGTTCTTAACATATGGTATTAGAGCTCAAGTTCTTGGGGTTTCACTGCTACATCTGAGACACTTTGTAATTTTCTCTATAAATGTTTTTATATGATGTTTCAGAAGGAACCCATTGGAGGATATTTAGTAGACGGATCAAGCTACGCTAGGTTCAAATTTCATCTCTAGAGTCCTTACACTTTCAGAAATAAAATATGTGTAAGATAGGGTTATGGAATTATCTTGAATTGAGTCATCATAGAATTTTATCTATACAATTGTTTCTATAATGTTTCATACCTTGAAATCCGTAGGATATTCACATATATTATTAAGGTATCTTTGATAAAAATTTCATCTTCTGGGTCATCTTAAATTTGTAGATACACCCTGTGGAAGATAGGGTATCTGACTAGTCTCAAGCAGGTGTTCCAGGTAAAACAATAATAAATTATTCCTAGAGTATCCAAATTGAGTGAGACTAGTTTCATTGGATAGTGAACAATCCTTTTTATTTCTGGTACAATTTTCAGAATTTTATATCAATTATTTTGTGTGGGGCACACTATACAAGTGAGATCTCTTAGAAATACCAAAAGTCAACAAGTTGTGATGAAGTTACCATAAATTCCACTTGGCACATCCAATTTTGATCAGACCTGTGGAATTGCAGAGAAGAAATATCAAAGAACTATTAAAAAAAATCATACCCAGAAGAGATGAAATTATGGAAATACAATAGAAGAAATATTGTCTAGCTAAAACACCTCAAAATCAAGGTTTAAAAGTGATACTTGGCCAACATGCAAGAAAAAAAGGGAACTTCTACACAAAATAAGCCTCCAGACAGTCCTACTTGGACTCTTGATGAAGGTGAAGAAATGCATAGGGACATAAATGATTTAAAAAAGAAGACAATGACAAAATAAAAACTACAAGGGATGATGGATTCAACTGAAGCTAAATTGCAGGCAATAATGGATACTAAGATGGATGGTTTAAAAAGGTATATCATGGAAGGATTGAACATTTTCCGAATAGAGACGAGACCTAAACGTGAAAATCTATCCCTTGAAATTCATGATGAGGACACAAGGAAGATGCATCAAGGATGGATAAACTCCAACTTTGGGTTGAAAACCAACCAAGTTCCTAAGATCGATATGAGGAAGTTTTATGGCAAGGACCCAATCATATGGATACTTCAGATGGAGAAATTATTTGATCTAAATAATGTGCCACATACATAAAAGGTACAAATTGCTTCTTTATATTTAGAACCCAATCAATTTGTGTGGTATCGATGGCTTTGTTCTCGTAAATTACTCGTCACTTGGACAATTTTCCTAGAAGAAATGATAGCAGAGTATGGTGATACTAGGAGCAATACCTTTTTTAGCCAATTGATAAATCTCAAGAAAAAATGTTCAGTTATAGAGCACATTGAGAACTTCCAAAGATTGAATATAATGGTAATAGATATTCTAGATGAGTATTTTATTGATGTATTCATAGGAACTTTAAGGGATAAAATTCAACATGAGGTTCACCTTTGGGAACCCAAATCATTGAAGAATTCATTTAGGGTGGCAAGAAATGTTGAAAGTAAAAATATCGTTCTGGATACTAGAAGGACATCTCCTAACATCTATTGAGAGAATAATTCTCCTTCTTCTAAAAAACTTCAACCTACAAGGTTGACACCTCAACAATTGGAGGAAATAAAAGAAAAAGGTTTCTGATTTAATTGTGACAAAAGGTACAATAATGGACATAAGTGTGGTGAGAAGAAATTATTCTACATAAATTGCGAAGAGGAAGAAGAACAAGAACAAGAATAAGAACCATCTCAAGATGAAAACGTAGAATCAATTTCTTCTAAAGGGTTGACTCCCACGATATCATGTAATGGATTGGCTAGAATTAGAACTCCTCAAACCCTCAATATAGAAGGATATATCAAAACTAAAAAGGTAATAGTCCTAATTGATTATGGTAGAACTCATAATTCCGTTCACTATAAATTATCCAAAGCTCTCAACAACTTTGTATATCTAGCACCAGAGTTTCAAGTAATGATTGCAGATGGAGGAACTATCAACTATTTATGAAAATTTAATAATATCAATCCTATATGAGGGAATATGTAACGAATAGCCCAATGATTGGTATACCCATGGGTAGTTTTAATAATGTACTAGTAATATAATGGTTACAATCATTAGAACAATGGATTTTAATTTTCAAGAATTTTTCATGAAATTTTCATTGGAAGGAAAAGAAATTGAGTTAAGAGGTATCACAACAAAACCCAGTAAGGTGAAAAGCTCTAATGGCATGAAAAAATTATTGAAAAAGGGGAATCAAGGTGTTATTTCACAACTATGCTCACTAGATGTTCAAACATCTAAGCCATCTATTCCCCTCGATCTCCAAGGGATCATTGATAAGCATTCCAAAGTATTTGAAGATATTCCCAAAGGTCTTCCACCCACTCGAAATCATGATCATGCTATTCACCTAATTCCTGGGAGTTTTCCTCCTAACATTAGGCCATACGGATACCCTTATGCCCAGAAGAGTGAAATTGAGTGTATGGTTGATGAAATGTTAGAGGCTAGCATTATTAGACCTAGCCAAAGCTCTTACTCTACACTGGTGGTAATGGTACTCAAGAAAGATGGCTCATGGCGTATGTGTCTAGATTATAGAGAGATCAAAGAGGTCACTACTAAAGATAAGTTTTCCATTCCCATGATTGATGAATTATTAGATGAACTACATGGAGCAATCATTTTCACAAGTATGGATCTCCGTTCAGGGTATCATCATATTAGAATGAAGGAAGAAGATATCCCAAAAACAACATTCCAAACTCATCAAGGCCATTATGAATTTTTTGTCATGCCTTTTGGCCTTACAAATGCACCTTCCACATTACAAGGGTTGATGAATTCCATTTTCAATCCCTTCATTCAAAAACTCATCCTAGTATTTTTTTGATGATATACTAATCTATAACAAGTATTGGGAGAATCATGTGCAACATGTTGACAAGGTGCTACAAATACTAAAGGAGAAACAAATATATTCCAAACCATACAAATGTTTCTTTGGGGTGAAGGAGGTAGAGTATTTAGGTCATATTGTATCTCATGAAGGTGTCAAGGTATACCCTATCAAGATTAAGGCCATGATTGACTAGCTGATTCCCAAAACATTAAATAATCTTAGAATTTTTTCGTGTTTGACAGGTTACTACCACAAGTTTGTTCGACGCTATGTAAGAATATCATCACCTTTAACAACACTAACTAATAAGGATGAATTTTCATGGACTCGAGAGGAAACTAAGGATTTTGAATAACTTAAAGAGGTGATGTGAAAAGCTCATGTCTTGACCACTTCAAACTTCTCAAAAACCTTTATTGTGGAATGTGATTTCTTGGGAAATGGAATTGGTGTTGTCCTAATGCAAGAAGGAAGTCCCCTAGCTTTTGAAAGTTGGTAACTCAAGGGAAAGGACTTATAGAAACCCATTTATGAGAAGGAAATGATGGAAATACTACATGCATTAAAGAAATGGTGCCCTTACCTAATAGGTAGGCCAATCAAGGTAAAAAAAAATCATGATAGTCTTAAATACTTCTTGGAACAAAGACTATCTTCAAAAGAACAAAAAAAAATGGTGACCAAGATATTGGGTTATGATTTTGAAATCGTCTATAAAAAAGGGAAGAAAAATGTTGCGTTAGATGCACTCTCAATAAAGGATGAAAATGTTGAGTCCTTTGTCTGTGCTATATCAATCATCCAACCTGATTGGATAATATAAGTAAGGGATGAATGGAAGAATGGAAAAAATGTGTGGACTCTCATTCAAAGGTTGTCGCAGGATTCCAGTGCATCAGATACATTTACATGGAAATATGATTCACTATGGTACAAAGATCGCTTATATTTATGTAAGAACTCCCAAATCAACCAAAATTTACTATTGGAATTGCACACCTCTCCAGTAGGAGGGCACTCGAGATTTTTGAAAACCTACCATAGGGTCAAGAAGGAATTTTTTTGGGATGGCCTTAAAACTAATGTTCAAATGTTTGTGGAAGAATGTTTGTTTTTCCAAAAATACAAGGTGGAAACAAATAAGAACCCTAGTATTTTACAACCATTAGCCATCCCAAGTCAACGTTTGTAACGACCCCTCTTCGGTACGACTACAAGGAAACACCAATGAATTTTTTTTCTTTTTGTCTGTTTGGAAGAAAGGCGATGACAACGAGAGTTAACCACACCATTGACGATGAATGCAAGCACGTATTGTAAGAAAATGGGAAACTATGACTCCACTCACTAACACAAGGGAAACTGGGTGAATCAAGCGTAGAACAACAAGGAGGAACGACTACTCAACCGACACAACATGAGCACGCCTACAAGCTAAGCGACAACATCCCCATCCTGACGCAACATCCAAACAACAAGGACTAGAACCTCTAGGCGCATGAACCTAATGCCTGAAGGCATTCAACCCATGCACCATAAAGAAACTGAAAATGCTTGACAACACTCACACAGAATGCACCGACTCTGGCCAATTTCTCACTCACCGCTATTCAATAGGGAATGCCATGATCCTATCATCAGGAATCATGACTTTCCCAGGTAATAGACGTGTCAATAACCTTGTTTCAACATAAGCTATATGTACTAAGGACTCTAGAAAAAATGATGTTCTAGGAACCAAATACCGATAAGAAAAACCACACCCATACTCAAACAACAGGTCGACGAAACGCCAGAGGAAGAAGACAAGGGATGACGCAAGCAAATACATGGCATCGTCCGACCCAACCAATCACCTAGTCTAAACCAATCAATGAATATAGTCTATTTTAACATGGGTTGCACTCTAAACGGGGCACGTCAAAGTTACAATTAGTCAATAATGCACCCGCTAATTTAACGTTAATACAATCAATCTTGCAAGTATAAGTAAGAAATATTTAAACTATAATTATAAATACCATCTAACCTCCATTATAATCAATTTATCAAGTCTAAAATTGGCAATCTAGTCTTTACTCACCAACCTAATTTTAATCATTAATACAACCTAATTGGGCAATTCTACATTAATCCAAAATCTCCATCCAACTATCCATTAACTTGAATAACAATATTAACAAGCTTAATATAGGATACTACTATTATAACACTTATGAACAATTTAATCTCAATGTGTAGTCTAGCTATATTGACCGAACCAATAATACTAGATGTCTATTATCATTGAGAAGGAAACTGCTAACTACTAACATTGTTATCGCAATATAAGAAGGCAATTAACATAGTAGTTACCTAATGATTAAATTAGCAATGACAAGGCCATTTACATGACTGTTATCATAACAAGTAATAAAGCAATAACAAGGCAATTAACATGTTGATTAACATAACAATTAATATAACAGTAAAAAGGCAATTACATGATTGTTAACATAGCAATTAATATCTCAATAACAAGGCAATTTCATATTGTTTAACCATTTAAATCGTTGTGGCAATTAATCAAAAAGAAAGAATCTACTAATGACTAATTCATGGTAGCAAATAACATGGAAATTAATAAGGCAATAATATATCTTTTATCATTGCAATTAAGATGGTAATTAATAGTAAAAGGGTAAAATCATGAAGCTGGGTAACACTTTCATGACAATCGGGTCTCCAAAATTTCTAGCGGCAATTTTTCGACCGAAAAGGAATTTTTTTGCCGAAACATTTTTTCGGCCAAAAATTTTCATGTCAAATTTAACGGCGCCCTCAAAATTCATGTACAATGTTTTTTGGATGAATTATTTTTTTATGGTAAGCATATTTCGGCCGAAATACTTTTCGGCTGAAACATTTATTTTTAACGGATTCCGTTAAAAACTAGATTTCGGTCGAAAGAATATTTCAGCTGAAAACCTTAAATGAGAGTGTTTGCAGGAAACCACAAATTCTCTCCATCTTACTTCATCTTTGGAGGTAGCAGACTCCTACAAATACTTAGAATTTAGATTGAGAATTGATACCAACATTTTTAAAATTGAATCTACTTTCATTGGGTATAATTTGTTTTCATTTTCATTGTTTTTATCTAATTTTATTTAATTTTATAAAAAAATCAATGCATAATATTTTTAGGTGAGATTATGATTCGGTGAAATGAAAAACCCATATCTCAAAAAATACACAACGGAAAATTATGGAAAAATTATATTCATAATTGTTGCAATGTTCTCATCAAAAGGGTATTTTTAGATTTTACTTTTAAGTAAAAATTAAGATAGATACAAGGTGTAGAAAAACACGTGTTTAAAATATGCAACGTTTTCAACTTTGTCAACTTCAAAAAATTCTAGAAATTATAATATTCATCCATTAGATTCAAAATTATAGTCATAGTAAAATAGAGTCTCTGTAGATTGTTGCAGTATATTTCATTTCTTAAAAACATAAGTTTTATAATAGATACATTGTTGTGGAAAAAAATAACTCATTATCATTCATTTCATGTTTAACGAACATACTGTTAAAGAATTGTCAAATTGACATATCAAATCTTGATAAAAAAAAATTGAAAAATATTCATTGCAAAGATAACAAAATTATTGACAAGTTTTGTTTTTACTATAAAGTGAAATTCTAATTAAAAAAAATACTTTCATATGCCGGAAGTTGAAGAACTTGTGAAAATACAATTTGTTTGGTCATAAAACAAGCAAAAGTGTTACCCAACTTCATGATTTTACCCAAAATGTAAACAACATTTAAGGAAAAATGGTGTCCAATCTAGCAACCACAGTCAATCGTTTAAAGGGGAAAAACGTAGTCACAGCAGTAGCAAAACACAGTCCCAGTTAACGAAGAATCATTGTGCCATACCTCAACAAGAACAAGCTACCAATTAAAGGAAAATCGTGGGTATTTAACAACAACTCATTCCATCGTTTGAAAGCAAAAACACGGGCATTTAAAACAACAAACTCAGTCTCATTTGCAAGAAAAAATGTGGGCATTTTAAACGACAATCTTTGTCTCATTTGAAAGAAAAAACGTAGGCATTTTAAATGACAAACTCAGTCTCATTTGAAAGCAAAAACATGGTCAATTTAAACGCCAAACTCAGTCTCATTTGAAATAAAAAATGTGGGCATTTTAAACAGCAAACTCAGACTCATTTGAAAGAAAAAACATGGGCATTTTAAACAAAAAACTCACTCATTTGAAAGAAAACATGTTTTTCCATTTCCACGATACCAATACCAAAGGAAAACATGAATCAATTCATTTTTCTCGTGCCCGAATACCAATACAAAATGAAGACATGAATCAATTTGTTTTTCCATTGAGAGAATACAAATACAAAATGAAGACATGAATCAATTTGCTTTTCCATTGCCAGAATACCAATAGAAAATGAAGACATGAATCAAGTCATTTTTCCATTCCTAGAATACAAATAAAAATGCAGACATGAATCAATTCATTTTTCCATTGCCAAAATACCATTACAAATTGCAGACAACAATAACAGAACCAAAAGGATCCAATCATTCAAGGACAACAATGGAGGTAGACGAATGATAGGTTCATTCTTTGCTCATCATCCTTGCACAGAAATGTAGGGCGTTGAGATCCATAGGTCTATTAACGCCAAAGCGACAACCATAGATTAGGCTCCTGGATGACTGCCTAGGTGAGGACTGATGAGCTAGGGACGAAGGGAAAACAACCACAATGGTCAAAATCAACACACCACAGGGAAGTCAATACATGTGGGGGAACGAAGGCCATGGGATTCAATCAATCATCAAGCTAGGATATAAAAATTTCAGTCAACAATATAGACAATCAATATACTTACCCAATTAAACAATGAGATCCCAAGTGTAAATCCTACAACAATCTACCATACAAAATGAAGAAAGTGCATCGTCGCCTGATCACCCACTCTGAGTTGAAGTCACGTGCGCTCCTTTAAATTCCCGCTTGCCAACCGACAAGACTTCACCGGTACCTCCCAGCCAATGCTAGGGGTACTCTTCTTCCGACTTAGCCCCCCGAGCCACAAAGGGAACACACATGCTAACCAAAGAATCAAATAGCTCCCAGCTCACCTTGCAAGGCAGAGCTACCACTCCTCACCGAGCTTGGTATCCCAACTCCCACAAGCTAAGTCAGTCAAGTAGAGATTTATGCAGCGTAATGTTATTCAGACAGAAGAGATCCTTCATCCTTCTTCTCCCTTCATTATATAGAGTTTTGAAGTCCCTTACTTTCCCAAAATCTCATTTAATTAAGTTTTTAAAAATTAAATCCTAAAGATTCCTCCCCATACAAGTGTCACCCATCCCCTTCATTCCTCTGCAAATTAATTTCTTTAATTAATTAATTTCCCTTATTTCCCTC